>JBAMHV010000012.1:23004185-23018066 GCA_037177535.1 Pseudomugil gertrudae
ACCTTTAGGAAACCTTTAGGAAACCTTTGAGAAACATTTAGGAAACCTTTAGAAATCCTTTGAGAAACCTTTGAGAAACCTTTAGGAAACCTTTGAGAAACCTTTGAGAAACCTTTAGGAAACCTTTAGGAAACCTTTGAGAAACATTTAGGAAACCTTTAGAAATCCTTTGAGAAACCTTTGAGAACCCTTTAGGAAACCTTTGAGAAACCTTTAGGAAACCTTTGAGAAGCCTTTGAGAAACCTTTGAGAAACCTTTAGGAAACCTTTGAGAAACCTTTAGGAAACCTTTGAGAAACCTTTAAAAAACCTTTGGGAAACCTTTGGGAAAACCCTTGAGAAACCTTTGGGTAACCTTTGGAAAACCTTTAGAAAACCTTTGAGAATCCTTTGAGAAACCTTTAGGAAACCTTGGAGAAACCTTTAAAAAACCTTTGGGAAACCTTTAGGAAACCTTTGGGAAAACCCTTGGGAAACTTTTGGGAAACCTTTAGAAAACCTTTAGGAAACCTTTGAGAAACCTTTAGAAAACCTTTAGGAAACCTTTGAGAAACCTTTAGGAAACCTTTGAGAAACCTTTAGGAAACCTTTGAGAAACCTTTGGGAAACCTTTGAGAAACCTTTAGAAAACCTTTGAGAAACCTTTAGGAAACCTTTGAGAGACCTTTAAAAAACCTTTGGGAAACCTTTAAGAAACCATTAGGAAACCTTTGGGAAACCTTTGAGAAACCTTTGAGAAATCTTTAGGAAACCTTTGAGAAACATTTAGGAAACCTTTGGAAAACCTTTGAGAAACCTTTGGGTAACCTTTGGAAAACCTTTAGGAAACCTTTGAGAAACCTTTGAGAAACCTTTGGGTAACCTTTGGAAAACCTTTAAGAAACCTTTAAGAAACCTTTGAGAAACCTTTGAGAAACCTTTAGGAAACCTTTGAGAAACATTTAGGAAACCTTTAAGAAACCTTTGAGAAACCTTTGGGAAACCTTTGAGAAACCTTTGAGAAACCTTTAGAAACCCTTTGAGAAACCTTTAGGAAACCTTTGAGAGACCTTTAAAAAACCTTTGGGAAACCTTTGGGAAACCTTTGAGAAACATTTAGGAAACCTTTGGAAAACCTTTGAGAAACCTTTGGGTAACCTTTGGAAAACCTTTAGGAAACCTTTGAGAAACCTTTGAGAAACATTTAGGAAACCTTTGGAAAACCTTTAAAAAACCTTTAGGAAACCTTTGGGAAACCTTTGGGGAACCTTTGGAAAACCTTTGGAAAACCTTTGAGAAACCTTTGGGAAACCTTTGACAAACATTTAGGAAACCTTTAGGAAATCTTTGAGAAACATTTAGGAAACCTTTGGAAAACCTTTGAGAAACCTTTGGGAAACCTTTGGAAAACCTTTAGGAAACCTTTGGGAAACCTTTGGGGAACCTTTGGAAAACCTTTGAGAAACCTTTAGGAAACCTTTGAGAAACATTTAGGAAACCTTTAGGAAACCTTTGAGAAACCTTTGGGAAACCTTTGGAAAACCTTTGAGAAACCTTTGGGAAACCTTTAGGAAACCTTTGGAAAACCTTTGAGAAACCTTTGGGGAACCTTTGAGAAACCTTTGGAAAACCTTTGAGAAACCTTTGGGAAACCTTTAGGAAACCTTTGGAAAACCTTTGGGAAACCTTTAGGAAACCTTTGAGAAACCTTTAGGAATAATTTAGGAAACTTTTGAGAAACCTTTGAGAAACCTTTGGGAAACCTTTGAGAAACCTTTGAGAAACCTTTAGCAAACCTTTGGGAAACATTTGGGAAACCTTTAGGAAACCTTTGAGAAACCTTTGGGAAACCTTTGGGAAACTTTTGGGAAACTTTTAGGAAACCTTTGGGAAACCTTTGGGAAACCTTTAGGAAACATTTGGGAAACTTTTAGGAAACCTTTGGGAAACCTTTGGGAAACTTTTAGGAAACTTTTGGGAAACTTTTGGGAAACTTTACTGGTCATAAAAATTTATATTTGGATTTCTTTCATTAGAAGTTGTGCTGCGCACTAACGAGGAGGCCAGTTTGTTATCAGCACACGTCTGATTGTGTGTGGGAGGATTTGCGCTTTTGGGGCCGGCAACTTGCACATTTGGAAAGATTTGATTAATTTCATATAAATGTATAAGCATATACGGTTTTTGGTACAATATCTGCTCCCAGGTAATTTTTTGAGGAAATGCCTGACAGTAATGGGCTGCATGCATACTGAAAGAGTCTTTCAGCGTTTGGCTGGTTTCTTCACTTCCCAGATGTCTACATGCTGCTGCTAAAAGGAGAGAAAATGCTGCACAACTTTGAAGGAAAAACTCGGTATTTGACGCTTGTTGCTGCCATCAAACTCATGATGATCTAAAATTATTCATGAAATATAAAATGTATCACTTTCACTGTTTCAGGGTCTAACATCAGAAAATGGCCGCACTCTGCTTCTATTTTCAGTTCCACTGTGGTTGATGTGATATGACCACATAATTATTGTCGCACAGAGATAGGATGGATAAATCAGGACAACAAGAAAGTACCTGATTAAACATCGGTAGTTCCTGTAACTTTATGGCTTCCCTCCTGTCTCCATGCAGATGGATGTGTGTTTCTAACATGACTGTTAGCATGCATGGTTGTCAATCTTTGAGATTTACTGGAGACCTGTTCTGGGTTTACTTCTCTTGCTTAACATTCTTTATTAATGTAAGCGTATGTATAATGTATAACGTATAAATGTGAGAACTTTGCACAGGTAGATGAAACAATTCAAAATTTCCACCTGATTCCTGTACCTGTCAGAAACACCATGTGCTTCCATGTGGCAGCAGCTGTAATTACAGCATGATGGAGCTGAAACAGCCATATTTGCTGCTTCCCGGGAGAACATGGTTAGAAACTAGCAGAAGGTTGAAGGACTGAAGTGAACTAAACCAGGCTAATGCATTCACACAGCCAGCTGTTGAATCTGCTCAGAGCTCTCTGAGCTGAAGCAGCTGCAGCAGTGCATAGCGCCATCTACAGGATGTACTTTATATCTGTGCAAGCAGGGAAACAGCTCTAACTTCCAGACAGTAAAATAAAACTCATGAGAAAATATACTAATTTAATGCTCTAAATGATTCTTGTACATGTTTCACTTTTAAGGAGAAATGTATGAAATGAGAGCTTTTTAGGATTTGCTGTTTCCATGGCAACGATGAAAAGGTGAACATCAGCTTCCTGAGGTGGTAATGATGCTCAGTCAGGCTCTGGGTGGCCTCGCCTCACCTGTCCAAAGAGCTGCACTGACGAGTCGGCTGCTGGATTGAACAAATACTGAACATTTCTGCTGAAGATTTTCAGCATGAGCTGTGATATTTTGCAGACTGGTTTAGGAAATGCACACCCACAGGAGGGTCAGACTGAAACTGTCACCGCTAGGAAGGCCCCTGTGCACACTCAGATAATCCCACCCTTTTTCTTTCAATGCAAACTGAATTTCAATCATCTTCTGTCTTTCTGTCCATATACAGGCTGCAGAGGTGGAGAGGCAGCTGTCCACTCAGGTCCATTCATTAAGGGACGACTTCAGGGAGAAGAGTATGTCTACGAGCCAGCATATGACGCGACTAGAGACCCTACAGGCTGAGGTCAGACATTTCATCATCTCTTTGCTACACATAATTAAATGAATGGTCCTAATCACTTCCACAGATACCAGCTAAATATAAAAGCTTACTGGGATGTTTGATTCTTTTGATCTGCAAAAATGCCCGTTAGAGGCTGGTTCATGAAAAACAGCCAAGATAGCATAGCCTTTATCCCTCCAGTCTTCCTCATTAATGTGGCTCCACATTCACAACTCAGTTATGCACACTTTGGACTTTGCTCTTTAATTTTTACTTCATCTTGTTAAACTTTAACTGGGAAAGAATCTCAGCTGACCTGAATAAGGAGAGATCAAATTACCAACAATGCACCAAAAAAATGTTGATTAAAAAAGAGAGAACAGAAATGTTTAGAGGCAGGATGACTCCTGGAGCCTGCAGCCACGGGGGGGATGAGGAGGCTCCTCGTTCAGCATCAGGAGGAGGGGAAGAAGAGTGTGGTGGGATGTGCAGGATTCAGTTTGGGTGAAGAATGAAACAATAAGTGTTTTAGCACTGATTGGTGCTATGGCTGTGGCCATTAGGACCAAAGAAGTGATTCTGAATTCAGAGAGAGGCAAGTTTCTGGTTCTGAAACCAGAAGTGATGAAGAAGCAGAGGAAAATTCCATGATGATGGAAAATAGCTTCCCCATCAAATTCATGCTAAATATCCAAAAACAATCCTTTCTGACTCCCTGTTCTGACACGTCACAAACACAGAGTATGTGTGTATTTCCGTCTTACACTCATTTTCACTGAGAATGTGTTTGTTTCAATTCACCACAGTTTTTATTCAACCAGTTCCAGTGATGAGGGGAGGAAATGCTTTTTTCTTAGAGGACAGGGCTCACGTTTTTACTCGCCTTGTCTTCTTTATCCTAATCTTTGTCTCTCCTTACCTCACCCCGTCTCTGCTGGAGCAGCAAGGGCTAGAAGTGAGTGTTTCTGCGGCGCTGTGTGTCAGCCGGACTGCATGCTGCATGTGACGCCTGTAGAACAACTGAAACAAGGATTGCTCTGTTGATCTTTTCATCTGCTTCTCTGATGATGAGGAGGAGAATTTCTGATTTGAAAAGTCAATTAATTAACTTCATAACAAAAACTGTTCCTCTAAAGTCTTTTATATTAAAAACATTCAGCCAATATATCACTATTTCACATAATATGCCAAGGCAGACCCCAATTGGACTTCTCCCGTCCTTATTCCAGTCCCTGTTTCCTGTTGAAGCATGACAAACACATTGTTTTAGCAGAGCATGAAGTGTGTTGTGATGTCGGTTCGGTAATGTACGGATAGCCGTGTGTGTGTTGAACAGGAGCATTATGAAACAGCAGATGAGATGTTCCCGTTGCTTCTCTTCAAAGCAGGGAGAAAACACCCAGACTGCAGAGCCTGCAGCGCTGGGATAAAAGGCTACTGCTCTATATTTAGCTGAGATGCTGCAATATCCGGGTGCTCCTACTTTTCCTTTGCTTTCATATGACATGTGCTGGTGACTAATGGCGTTTTAGCTTGTTTGTGGGGAAGCACAGCTCAAAATACCCAGAACGCAGTGATCTTCATGCTCCTGTGGTGGTGAAAACAACTGATCCGCATGTAAGCGTTGTGCCATAAAGCAGGTTACCACATGTAGGTCAGGGATAAAAGTGAACTGGAAGAGATATTTGTTTAATCAGAAAGCTGCAGACACAGTGGAAAACTGTTGTGACGTCTTGAGCCTTCAGTGGAAGGCCGCCGGGCTGGCGGGGTAGTGAGCAAGCTGATATCAAGATATATGTACATGCTTAAGAATTACATTCCTAAAGACAAGGGTGGCAACAACGCCTACACCCGTGCTAGGCAACAAACATTCTTTGGACCAGTGGGAGTGCTTTTTTAATCTTGTGTAAGAGCTCAGCTTGCTTCAGAGTCAGGAAAACAAGCAATTTTAGCCTTTAATCAGGTCTGTGCTGATTGTCAGAGACTTCTTGCCTGTTCCCCACAGCGCAGTATCTAACCAGTGGTGTGTGACATGTTAGATTAAGATGCTGTCAGAGAGGAAGATGGAGCTGGAGCGCCGGGTGCACGGCGTGCTGGAGGAGAACGATCTGCTGCAGAACACGGTGGAAGACCTCAGAGAGAGGACGCTGGTGTTGGAGAAACAGTGTCACGAGAAGGACCTTCAGGTACAGACACATAGGATATGCTCTCTTTACTGTCTGCAGGTAAAATATCTGCTATATTTGTCCCATTTCAGCAAGCCGTTAAATTCTTTTGTTCTGTATCCAGTTGCGACAGAGTCAGCTGGAGCTTCAGGAAGTCCAGGTGTCCCACAGACAGCTGACCACGAGACTGGCCGAGCTGACGGAGGAGCACAGTCTCCAGACTCTCACCCCCCACCCATCCAGCCTGCTGTGTGAGATAGAGCAGAGCATGGAGCAGGAGGAGCAGGAGCAGGAGAGGGAACAGGTACTTCGGACTTCTACTGCCTCGCTCTTGGAGGACGGCTCACTATTAACCTGCATGTTTTGCCACTGACCAGCTCCGTCTCCAGCTATGGGAAGCCTACTGTGAAGTTCGCTCACTTTGTTCTCATCTCCGTGGAAACGACGTCACAGACTCAGCCCTGTCCACTGACTCCTCCATGGACGAGTCTTCAGAGACGTCTTCAGTCAAGGATGTGCCTACTGGGAGCCTCCACACCAGCCTGCTGGAGCTACGGAGGCTCACGCAGAACCTGCTGGATGGAAACGAGTCTACGGTAATGTCATCACTCTGGTTGCTAAAACAAATCTATTAGATAAACATTTTCACCTATACACTATGACTGAATTATACTTTTTTACTATAAGGAGTAAAAACAAAGACCACATCTGTTGGTTTATTGCTGTAAAATCTTTTAATACCTTGAAGTAGGGCTTCTCTTTCTGACTGCTCTGCTGCTAACTGCATACTTATACTGAAAACTCAAAGGGTTTTACTGAAATTAGACATATGTGCCAACAAAGCAACCTGATTTTTTACATTGTTTGCCTGTTATTCATGTAATTTATTGAAAATAAATAAATAAAATGTCACATTTAACAGTTCAAGCACATTAAAGTTGTTCTTTTAAACTTTCGTGGGACTATTTTAGGAAAAATACTGCAATATTGATTAAAACAGGGACAGTACACACTAAGAAGCATTTCAGATTTCTCTCAGTTGCTTTTCTCTATACATCCGATATGTACCTACCCTTATGTTGTGAATGGATGTGTGTTTTGCAATGACAGGGCTCGCGGCGCAGCGATGAGGAGGCTCTGGAGGAGCAGGTGAGGAAGCTGGGGGAAGAACTGCGCGAGGTCAGAGAGCTGTATGAAGCTGAGCAGGACAAAACACGTCGTAATGAAGAGGAGCTGCTACAGCTGCACAACCAGGTACCAAAAACCTCTCTGACCTAGTACATCAGAGCTGGTGTAATGTAGGACATTACTTCAACCTCGCCTTTATTACTCACCCACATTCACACGGTGTACACAGAAACACACGGCTCACTACGTCTTCAGTTTAACTGGGTCAAATAATTATCCCACTCATGCACAGCACTCTGTAACGATGCCTGGGAGGAGGGTAGGCTGTATCTCAGCTCTGCTTCATGTTTGCGTGTGACCTGCAGATGGCGCTGCTCTCAGTGGAGATGTGCTCTCTCCGGGAGGACAACGAGCGGATAAGGATGATGGCTGAAGTACGGGAACCCAGCGAGCAGCTCCAGAGTGCTATCAGAGACAGAGACGATGCCATAACCAAGTAAGATGAATAAAAGATCTCTCAACACAGCTCCTGTTAGAGTAATGGATCCAGGTAATACATAAAAGTATTGCCTTATTCAGCTCAGTGACAGTTGCACTTTATTGTGACCTAAATCTTATTTTTAAATGATATTAATAAGTTGGTCTCATATTAACTGCTCACATTAAGACATGAATAAGAAAAATATGAACTTATGCCAAACACAAGCAGCTTATAGAGCTGTGCTTGGATCCACACTGGAGTACAGTAAACTCACTGTCATGTAAAAGGAACCTGGCATAGCTGATTTGAGCTCTGTGACTTTGTCCTGCTGGACGTACCATACACTGTCCACTGACACAAGGATAGATCCATGCTTTCAGCTTGTTTCAACACATTCTGAACCTGAAACCTGAATCTTGTAGCAATATTCATCAGACCAGGTGAGTGTGTGTGAATTGTAGTGTCAGTTTCCTGTTCTTATCTGCAGGAGTGAGGCCCGGTGTGGTCTGCTGCTGCTGTAGATCATCTGCTTCAGGGCTGTACACGTTCAGAGATCTATCTGAACCAGTCACTGTTGCCATTCTGTTACATTTCCATCCACACAACTGCTGCTCGCTGGATATGTTCTCTTCTCTGTAAACACCAGAGATGGTTGTACTGGAAATCCCAGTAGAGCCACTGTGGGCTGTGGTCACATCTCAAACTTGCCTCCATCTTTAAAGTTTTACAGATAAACGAGGGAAAAAACTAACAGATCACATTAACTGTGCCAAGTTTGGAGGTAGAAATAGAAAACAATACAAACAAGCATCACAGTAATGGTCTCATCACGTGAACATCCACATGGGAATGATATGACACGCCGGGATGATTGATGGGACATGTTATGAAAACCAAAGGAAAACATGAAGAAAGGATCAGTGAGCATGAACACACCACAAGAACATGTAAACATTACCGTTTAATGGTATTTATCCCCGTACCACACACTAACAGGCTAACAGCATGAAGCTTTTTGACTAAACTCTTCTCTTTGTTTATTGCTGTATGATCATTTTGTAGCTGTATAACTACGTTTAGGTTGTCTCTTTATAAGTGTCACCTTCCACCTGCTGGGTCCATAAACCATCTGTTGTTTGGAAGAACATATTGTTTTATGCGCTGAGCTCTTATGGATGATTCTCATTGCAGATGATAGTCTTGGAAATATGTGTTGATTTAATTTTGAATGTGTTTTGTTTTGTACAACAGGGAGTTATTTTTATTTTATATGGGAATTGTAATTATGTGAATCTGGTTTCACTAAATCAGGAGTTTTTATTTTAATAATGCATCATATTAAATAAAAGATCATACAAGCAGATACGCTTTCAAATGATGACTCATAAATGATTATCTGTTGTTGTGAAAAATGATCCTGTTCACTCTGAAGCCTTCCTCCGTGTCATCTGAAACATATTCGTTATTCAACCATAAACTACTCTGTTAACTTAGACTGAAGATTTCCACGTGCGTTGCTCGTATCAAATGTAAAACCAGCATTTATTTCTTTAAGAAAAAACAGTTTTAGCATTGATCCTCTCATATATTTGTAGGATTATCTTACCGGTAACGTGTGCAGTTAAACAGGGTTTCAGGCTTTAGAGAACATGATTTAATGCAGTGTTTTTGCACTTTTAGCTTGAAGGAGTGTGTTTTGTGTTGTTTGTGTGCTTGCAGGAAGAAAGCTGTGGAGATGGAGCTGGCTAAATGTAAGATAGACATCATGTCTCTGAACAGCCAGCTGCTGGACGCCATCCAGCAGAAGCTCAACTTGTCGCAGCAGCTGGAGGCCTGGCAGGTGGGTGAACGTGGAAAGGATCTCGGGAGCGTTTCTTTTTGTGATGTTTGAACTAAACTTGTTGCGCAGCTAATAATCATGAGAATGAAATGACTCTGTTACTCTGTTAGAAGCATACCTACTAAACAGCTCATGTATCTGCTGAAGACTCAGTCCCTGTGAGGATGATGGTTGAAATGAGGAACCTGTGTGTGCCCTCTGACCCTCCCTCGCCTGTAACAAGCAGCTCTTTCCTCTTTCTCCTCCGTGCCCACAGTTTGCCTCCTCAGGGCTCTTTACTGTTTGGCTCTTGTGGTTTCTGATCTAGTGGCCTTTCTCAGCTTCAGTACCACCCTTTCTTCCCTGTGGTACCCCCTCCCCTCCTGCCTTAGAGGTGAGCCCTGAGGTGCCCATCCTGTCATTGTCCTCTGCACTAACCATGCCATGCCATGCCGAGTCATTCCACGCCACAGTTTTCTGACTGTGGAGACGTGCCCATCCCAGCTTTATCTGTGTGTTTCTAAACCATTAACCAGAACAAAAGACCCTCCAGCCCCACCTCCATCCTTCCACCTGTCTTTTCTCCTCTCCACATCCACCAGCATCACCTTTGTTAGAAGTTTGGTCTCCTGGTCAGCTTACCTGTTATTTTTAATCATGTCTGGATCGAGTTACACTGCATAGCAAGTTGTTTCCATCTTTCTACCACAGCTCGTCGAAGCCCTTTGGTGGCTTTATGCTACTAACAACAAATACAGCCACTTTAGAGCCATGATTGTCCTCCAGTCAAATAATAAACTTTTACAGTCAGTGGTTTATAATGTGTAAACCTTTTTCTGCTATAGAGCACAAAGTGTAAGAACATTGTGACTGGTCAATCGTTTTTCCCCTTTAATAATACAAATAGATGTTTATTATACATTATTGGAAAGCCTGATTTACTACCTTTATAATGACATAAAACATGTAAGGAGCATTCCTCTGTGGGATGAGAAACACAGCTAAACATGTGGGTTTAAACCCCCTGCAACCTTACCTCGTTGGCTCTTGCTCTGACTTTCTTGGTACACTGGATGGTTGCACTCTCTCACTGTCACACGGAAAAAAGTGACACACATTTACCATTATAATACTTGGTTTATTTACCTTTTTCTGGGACCTCAGAGGCGTGACATGCACAGCTACAACCTTCTCCAGTATGCTGGTCCCCAGTTTGGTGGTTTTTAGCTGTGGAATGGCAACCCAGTCCTCATCCAGGAGTCAGGTGACATCAGGCCATTGATTCCCAAGTCACCTACCGTTGTGTCTATCAGGGTGTGAATGTGTGTGACAGATTAAAAGCACTCGCTATGTAACAATAGATGTGCTGTATGTTTGTGTGTGTGCACGTGTGTGTCCCTTCACCATCAGAGGGCTCTCGCATGTACAATACTAGTTGATCCTGTTCATGTTTACTTGGGTTGAGGTCTGGACTCGCAGCAGGTAATTTCTCTCCATGACCCGAGGTGAGAGGGCTGTGGCCCAGGTCCCAGCTTCAGGAGGTATGAGTTCACCACTGGCTCTGATCAGGCTCTAGTCATGCATCTGGCCTTACACATGGCTAGCTGTGTTGCTCATTCCACAGTAACACAATCTTTACAAGGTACAGCTCATTGTAAAGGCGACCTCTCAGGCTACAGCACCATAACTGACCAAACACCACTGTCCTCTTGTTGTGCTAAGTTTAATTGAAAATGTGTCAAATATAAATGATCACAGAAGGCAGTGTATTGATTTATACCAGTGCAAAGAACCGTCAGATTGTCATGTTTATTTATAAATAGCTTAGTTTGAATGTTTTCCCTTTGAAAGGTTTTGAATGATAATTCAGCAGCATAGTTTTCAGAGGAAGATTATTACTTGATCAAATTAAAACGATCTTTATGGTCTCCCTGTGATCAGGATCAAACAGTTAATATGACCAGTGGGTCCAAACTCTCCTGACTGCCTGCTGTCTTTGTGAGTCCCTTCTTTTTTAGTTGCTGTCTTGGTCACTTTGCTGTCTCTGCTTCAGGATGATATGCACCGAGTAATTGACCAGCAGCTGATGGACAAGCACCAGGACGAGTGGCGCTCGGCTAATACCTCCCTGTCAGGGTCATCGCAGAGTCAGTCCTCAAGACGAGCTCATCGGATCTCCGATCGGGACAAGAGACTTTTCTCTTTTTTCAAAAAGAACTGAGCTCCTGTTGGACTGACTTTGAGCTCAGCAGACACGTAGAGAGACAAGGTGAGGGACAACGAGGGAGGGACATGTTAGTACAGGGGGAAGAACACAGCCAAAGACAGGCAGCGGCACATGCAGAGGTTTGGGTGGTGATGGTCAATTTGCACTTTATATGTCCCAGTTACTAATGAATGAAGTGAAAGAGCAGGGTTTCCCCAGAGTCTTTGGCTTTAGCCCTTCTCATAGAGCGCTTCTGCTCTTACAGAACGCAACAGGGTCACAAAGGTTTCCTGGTAGTGCCTACAACCATCTCTGCAAACCCACTGCCACTCCTGTAGAGATGGAATACAATATACAGTTAATGTATGCATCCCACTTATCAGGCCAAGGAGTCTGGGGAAAGACAGACACACCCGGGACACTGCAGGAGGGTAGAAGAGAGCTTTGCATCAGAGTATAATGATACGAGATATTAGCAGGATGGTAACTATCCTCTGAGTACAGAGCAGCGATGCTGCAGTCAGCACATTGTCTCAGGTTTATTCATCTGTTCAGGGGAACATGAGGCAAACACGGTGCAACATATCTGACCAAATGAAAGTTAACCTATTGTTTAATCAAAGTTAGGAAAGAGGAAACATACTTCCTGATTCAGCATGTGCTCACTTACAGGAACATGCAACATGTTAAAGATGCACATATTGATATTTTACACAAAGTGAATAAATTAATGTCAACAAATGTGAAAAAGGATGCTAATCTAAAAGAACAAAAAACCTTCAGAAAACAAATCCCTCACTTCCAAATACTCCTGAGCCGTGGTTAGCATCTTAGCTTCTTTAGCTAGGTTAGCTGCTTGGTAGCATTTTTACACTAAACAGGCCAAATATGACTCTTAACTGACTAACATGTGACTGCTAACTGGTTAAATTAACACCAAGTAAACAAAAATGAACAAGCACAGCTTTCAAAGTGTAAATTTCTGGATTAAAAGCAGCAAAGACAGTTTAACTATAGGGATAAGTTTATGCAATCAGCAGTCATTTATAATATAAATACTAGTATTTCACTGAACTAGCTGAGGCAGGAGATCTAAACAGTTCAACACTACATTTCCCATAATGCTTATAAAATATTCATTATATTTCTGTCTTGTTTTTACAAGGCCCATATAGTCCAAAATGTCCAGGTTTGCAACACATCTTCTCCTCTGTTAACTTTAGCTGATGACACTGCGTTATTACATAAATAAATCTAAATAATAAACCCCACTTTTCACCCAGTAAATGCTGGTATACCCTCCTGCTACCTGAATTGGATTAAGCGGTATATAAGTTTAGGTAAAACAACGTTTTATTGCTCCCAGGCCTTCATGTTTATCTGTGACAGATGAATAAACCTTTGGCTGGATGAGAATATTGACACTGATTGTGCAGGTGTTTTTATTTTTCTACCGTTCATGTTATATTCATAATTATGTGAAGGAAACAGCACTGTCCAACATTGTCCCCATGATGTCAGCCATCTTCCTAGTTGACCAAATTTTTTAAATGTTTACATCAACTTGAGATGGAGGTAGAGCAGCTCCAGAATAACCAGTTGAATATTATAAATACAAATCAGCGAACAGCACTCATCTTCCTCGGCAGCGGGCGCCGCGATGCTTCGCATTCACTCCGAATAGAGAAGCTCTACCTCCATTCTCCTTGCTTCAATAATTTATGGGCACTTTGATTTCTTAGCTGGCGGGCTTCCATTTGAGGCGACGTATGTGTGACTCAGTGTGTGTTGACCTCACAGTGATGTCTCATGTTGGTCTGTGTTTGAACTCCTGTCAAATGCAGCTGTGCAAACCTATGCAGATGTCTTCATGTCATCTCAGCTGGTTGTTGGGAAGGATCAACCCAAAGAATGATTTTTATATTAAAAACAACTAAAAGAGACAAATAGGTTTGGATGAAATTGATATATTTATAAGAAAAATGCAGAACTTTTGAATGAAGATCTTTTTGTAGAAAGAAAATTCCCTGTTCAGTATTATATGCAGGCTCTTATTTTCTTGTGTGTGAGGAGGCATCCCTTTCAGGGGATGGACATTATCACTGTATGTTTGTGTTTTGTTTTTTTTCCTGGTCTGGTGTGGCATTCAGTGGAGCTGACAACAGATATTCATACATGCTTTTTAAATGCCAAACAAATTATTCACAAATGAGGGACAATTTTCTCTCTTAATGTCACTAATGAGTTCCTCTGTGTGGTACAGACACCCTTCAGTCCACACAGACACTGCTTTCTGATAAATCACCCTTTTTAAATGGTTTACTTTTAAATAAAATCCATAATATTTGGATGTACAGGCTGTGCAAAATTAGAAGATTAATGTCACTTAATAATAATAACTTTATTGTCATTGTACAGTGTACAACGAAATTGAGTGCAGTCCTCCTTCGGTGCCTGCGTAAAA
>JBAMHV010000012.1:23020865-23036314 GCA_037177535.1 Pseudomugil gertrudae
GAAAAGTGTGCATGTTGGGTCCCGTTTATGCAGACTCCAACCTTGCTCTGCTTTCTGGTCTCGACCCTGAACAGTCACCCACCAGGCTGGACAGCAGTCTGAAGCTCCTGCAGAATCAGCTGTTTCAACATAGTTATGAAGCTGCAGCCATTATTCCATCATAGTTAGCTCATGAAACGTCTGACACAGAGAGCTGAGTGCAAAATTACTACACACCAAGTCAGAGAATCCAGGATGGGCTTCTTCGTGTTTTAAACATGACCTTTGAGCCTGAAAGCAGAACTGTGAGTAAAAGAAAACCCAGCTGGAATAAAGTCCAGCAGCTAGTGGGACGTTTCCAGTCAAACCAGTCCATCTGGCATTTGTGATCCCTTACAGGATGAAGTTGAACTACACCAGACCATAATAAATCATGCAGCTAAGGATTTCCAAAGAACCAGCTCACACTTCCTCCCATTTCCTTTTATTCACAGAAAAGCAAAACTAAAAACGAGACACAGGTTTTAAAAATAATTTGCTGTGGGCTTCATGTTACTGACAAACGAGATCAGCCATCATGGGTGGGATATTTGTTCCTTTAAAATGTTTATTACTGATTAGGTTCATGTAGGGAAAACTGAATAGTACATCTTTTTTTCTCCAGTGTACATCAAACCACAGCTGACGAGTGTGTTTCAACCGTAGCACAGGGGCATGTTTACCACATGCACAGTTTGGTGTGCTCAATTATGTGTGCATGTTATATTGAATATAAACACACATATATATTTATATATACACATAATGAAGAGAAATCATAAAAGTGGGATTTTTCATACAATTTCTAGGCTCTTCCGGTGACAGGAGACCTCTGATGTTTATCAGGATCCCAGTCTGCCAGAGTGTGCTCAGAGGATGCTTCCACAGCACCTACAGCGCTCTGTCTCCATTTACAGCTCTCCCATTTAAATATAAAGAAAAAAGTGTCAGTAATGGATGCTGTGTGCTGCTTCAGCCTCTGTGGCAAACCCTGGTGGTGCACATGGCGAGGGAGAGAAACTCGGGGGCTGACGCTGCAGTCTGCCCCCATTTGTTCTTAGACAGCAGGCTACACTCATCATGGACGCCAAAAACACTGACAGTCAACACTTCAGTTTGCACAGGTAGTGGCGGTCGTGACAGAGAAAACAAAAACATGTAAGACTGAACATTAGTCAGCTGCTGCAGGATGAGGACACAGCTCGGATATTTAATCATTAACCTTTCACACACCCTGTTCAAAGTGTTAAAGGCTCAAAAACAAAGAGCACAGTTCGCTATGGGTTGGAGGTTGTCATGACAACTATGAGAAGCCATTTTCCACAGTTTGAGTCCACCGTGGTGAGAGGTGCTGATATGTGGATGCTGAGGGAAGAGGCGACGGCAGAAACACTAGGAGAGGGAGGGAGGGGGAGGGAGCACTTCCTGAGGACTCAACAGGGTCCCATCAGATGCTGATTCACCCTGCTTCTTGGCCAAATGCAGGCCACTATGGCAACGACCCAATAAGAGGCTCTCCTGAGCTCCTAATAGATATATCTTTTTAAAAATCTAGAA
The DNA here is from genome assembly GCA_037177535.1 of Pseudomugil gertrudae. Classification (NCBI taxonomy): domain Eukaryota; kingdom Metazoa; phylum Chordata; class Actinopteri; order Atheriniformes; family Pseudomugilidae; genus Pseudomugil; species Pseudomugil gertrudae. The sequence goes on from JBAMHV010000012.1 coordinate 23,022,441, forward strand.
TATTGGCAGTATCCTTGTGTACAACAAAAAGAGGCAAAACTTAAGCGTGAACACTAGTAAGACTACAGTGAAGGTGCAGTCCGAGCTCTGGGAGTGGTTTGTGTGCTCCGGTGCACTTAAAGGAACATGTAATGATCATTGGCTCAGCAGTACTGAGAGTTAGAGTGAGAAAGCTTGGCAAAATACAGAGCAACAGTACATAGGAGTCACCAGTTCTGTCCATTGGATTAATTGCTAAAGGTTGTCTAATGAAATGTCATTAAATTCATCTTCATCATCTTCATGAGAGATTTTTTTCCCCGACCAGTCAAAAGTAGCAGTTCATGATCTGTTGGCAACACTGGTGCCAGAAAACGATCCGGACACCTCCACGCTCCCTCATATGAACACACACACACACACACACACACACATCCTCCCCCCTCCCCCCCAAAAATAAACAAAACTAGAACCAAATACATCCAGAAAAAGGGGAGCCCTCCTCCTCCTCTGGCGCAGAACGTCCTGCGTGCGGTGGAATGAGACGGAGACGACATACTGATGCAGGAAGATAGAAATGTGGGTAGAAATCTGAGCGTTATGGCCAACAGCTCAACAGCGCCCATCTGCTGAATCCAAATAAAACTTGATCTGACGTCTAATAAAAATCTGTACATGTTTTAAAGTCTTCATGATTAGTTTTGCCCAAAGGGGCCTTTTTTTTCATTTATTTATAATCTTTCACTGTATATTCATTAAATCTTTATCTGTTCTTTAATTTAGATGCTCCGAGTCCCATCGTGTGTGTACGTGTGTATTGAGGAAAAGGACGTGTCGGCCCTTTTGGTTTGTAAATGGATGGTTCCGGTTTGCTAGCAGCACTTTTTCTTTCTTTTACTGTTCCGGGTGAGTTTGACCACGTCGTTCTGTTGCTGCTGCTGCTGCTTGGCTAGCACCTCCTTCTTGGCTCGTAGCACGAGCTCCGTGATGCAGTTGAACATCTGCAAAAGCAGAAACTAGACTTCAGACGGAGGATTTCAGATGCATACATAACTACCCGGCCAGACACACCAGCTTACCTCTTCAACGTTAATATTCTCTTTTGCACTCGTCTCAAACAAGCTGATACCCATCTGCTCTGCAAACTTCTGCGCGTCAGTTGTCTCCACCACTTTGGAATTGGGGTCGTCGTTCTTGTTTCCCACTGAAACAGAATAAAAGGGTCTTCACACTGAACAGAAAAGAGTCCAACAGAGTCAGGTTTAAAATAAAAAACCTCACCTAATATTCGGCACACGTCGTCACAGTTCTGGTTGATTTCATGTAACCATCGTTTAACATTGACGAAGGACTCTGCACTCGTGACGTCATATACTACGATGACCCCATGCGTTCCCCTGTAGTATCTGAAGACGCAGAGGGACAGAGACAACTCATTTTAATTGACTTAAACATAAATCATTCAGCCTGAAAGGTCCCACGTCGCTCCAGCGTAGAACTGTACAGAAATCTTTCATCGATGAGACTAGTGTCACACTGACACCAACAGCTACAGACACCTAGGAATTAATTATGATTCACCACCATCCTTCCTGATTTGCATCCTTTATTTGGATGATTTTGAGCATTTTCAGATCTCTTTGTTTTACCTGCAGAACAAAAGTTTGTTATGAAACCGACCTAATCAACATGAAGCCTCTCACTGCAAAGGTTTGGTTTAAGTAACTCATTTCCATTTAATGGCTGCAGTAATGTTCCATTTTTATGTGATTATAAAGCATTTTAGTTACCTTGAGGTGGTAAAAACTAAACAATGCATGCATATCTGATTTTAAAAACACAGCAGTAAACACACACGGTCACTGAACAGGCTCCTCTGGCTGCTATTGGCCATAATATCCAGTAGTTTGTCCAGCGTCCTCATCTCTGCCACCGCCACCTTAATGTCCACCTGCCTGATCAGTTTATCCAGTCAGGATGTGTCCATCCCCTCAGCACACCACAGCAGAGAGAGGACACTGGCAACCACATCCAAAGCAGTTTGCTGCAGATGTAGAAAGATGGCAGTCTCCTTAGGAAGTACAGCCTGCTTTGTGTCTTCTCATACAGGTGGCTGGTGTTGTTCAGCCACAGCACAAGGTGTAAGAGCACAGAACTCCTATGATCAAACTAAAAACCCTCCAAGCTTTGGTTCATGCATCCCTAAACAAGCTAAAAATAATGCTGAAATACATCATGAATAAATGTGAAGAAGAAAATTACTTACAAGATTGAAATATTTAGCTGAGAGCACTAAAAACCAACTTAAAAGCTAAATAAAAGCTATAAATGCAGTAAATTGTCTTAATATCTGAAAAAGAGAGTAAAGTACCAAATAAATGATTAGCAAAGTCAAAGATGAAGAATCCATCTGTAAGTAACATAAATATTTAATAGGTTTTACTTTTAGTCTGCTATTGCATGTTAAAGAGTGGACCGACCAGCAGGGGGCGACAGATCTACAGTCCTACACTTCCAACAAGAGTCTAAACAAAACACATTTAATGTTTATTTCATGTTTCATCACCACAGAAGAGACAGTGTACTCTAAACTGAAGTATCAGAGTTAGAAAGATAAAGAATGATGATGACAAGGTGGAGGTGCCACCAGCATCAGCCCCACATGCACAACAGCGGTCAGAGCCAAAAAGGCAGCATCTCCAGGGTCACTGCACTGCGCCAAAGCAACACAAAGAAGCTGTTGTCAGGCGTACTGTGTGTGTGCGACAGTGTTTCTGCCTGGTGGGACAGTGTAGGGACACGGAGCTGTCCGGGTCCCCAATGTCCTTCAGTGATGGGCCACCAGGGAGCAGGAGGAGATAGCTGTGTGTGCTCAATGCAGATAAATACACTACTATAAAGAGCTGAATACAATAAGCAGCATCATGAGGCCCAACCCCATTTCAACATTTAACAACTTCCAAAATGTTTCCAACTTGGACTTTTGAGTAAAAGAAAAAGCCTCCCAGGTGGCTGAGAGTTAGGCTGACTGGAAGTCTGTTACATAAAATCTTTATTGTTCACCATTATGTGCAATTTTCTCACATTTGTTATTTATTCTACATCTCAAACTCAAAACATACTTGCCCATTTAACAGTTAAATACTGTATTTCATGTTTCACTGCTACTCCAGAGGTCAGGGCTCAAGGCTAATATCACCTTCAAGGCCCGCCTCAGGTCAGTGTGCCGGGGAGGCCTGAGCAGATCGGCCTACCATCCATCCCCATAGTGAAATTTATTTAGGTCCTAATGAGGCACCACACCACTCCACTCCAGCGCAGTGAACAATCAGCCTAAATAGGTCGCCTGTTTGGTAGGATTCCTGCAGAACAACTGGCAACATCACTTCCAAACTAGGGCGTTGAACTCCTGAGGGGGTGAGGCATCAGCACAGCTAACAATTTTCTGCTTTCTGGAAGATTTTAATTCCTCATTGTCCTTGCTGCAGCAGCTAGTACGCAGCAGCAGCAGCACATCATGAACTACCTGCTCCTGCAGGAGATAACAGTGGTAAGGAGTGCGCGTGAAGCACCTTAATGTCAATGTCTGCTCCAAAGACAAAACGAGGAAAATGTTTACAATGGCTGCAGCATGAAGTGGAGGTCAGATTAATCTCCCTGGTAGGAACAGATGTGTGTCTCACAGGTTTTATAAATGACATTCAGTTATGTATTTCAAGCTACTGGACAAATACAGAAATACCCCAAACTTTTTCTAATGATGCAAACAGGTTGGTAGTCACCATCACAACAAGCTGCGTGTTGTTTATTTGAAATGTTTTGGATGCTTGGCCTTCCTCTGCTTATTCTGTTTCAGCAGTCAATGCAGCCCTGTTGTAGTGAAGTCATGGGGTCCATTAAAAGACAACTTTAGAGTTGCTGATATATCAATTCTTCTATGGGATTAAAAATCACTCCCACAGATCTGCCAAGACAATAACAGCATGGTAACAATGCAGCTGCAAAAATATGTTTCTTAATTTATCTAAAGTTCATTTTACACTGATGAAATCCCCTCCAACCTTTCTGGCTTTGGTAAGCAGAACTTATAGCTTATTCTGCTACATGTGTCTGCAGAGAGGCACAGACAGCTTCCTCACAGAATCACACTTAAACCAACAGCAACATATTTACCTGAGACTAACAACAACTCACAGGCAAAAAGGGAGTACAAGGGGGAGACAGCTGGTAGCTAAACCCTATCCGGTAGAGAAGATCTCTGTTGTCAGGTTAAAAAGAAAAAACTTCCAATAGTCTCAGGATTCAGGCCAGTCTGTAGGATTCAGGGACATGACGAGGCTTCATGTGGTTTCAGTTACAGCTTTGTGTCCTGGTTTGGAAAGTAGTGGAGGTAACTGGCTCAGAAACACTGCAGCAGTAACCACACCATTACTGGTTTATCTGCTGGTATTATGTGTGTTTTATCAGGATGGATTCAGCTTCAAAGTAAAAAAAATACATTTCCAGTAGAAAAAGTTTCAACCAGAGAACTCCTGAGAGAACAGATACTGGCACATCCTCCGAGCTGAAGTGGAGCATCGTTGCTCGGATAATCTTGCATCAGTGGAATTTTAAGCCATATACACATCTGCTGTCTTTGATCCTAACCACATTTGAGATTTTTTGCCTTTTTAGAAGGTGTGCAAGTAATTTTAAATCATTGTGTCACACACCACTACCATCAGTGGGCAGAGACATCCAGCTGCCACCATCATGGAGCGCTGCAGTATACGACGAGGAGCCTCCCTCTCACATCTGTAATTAGGATCTGCGGGGAATTCCACCCAGTTTCATAGTAAGGACCAACTCACTTTAGTTGTCTGCAAACTGCTTCCTCATATAATATCTAATCTGAAGACCACAAAGAGCCTTCTGGGTTTCAGCTTTAAGCCAGTGCTTAAAGTCTCAGCCTCATTGTGGATCTACTTACGTGGAGGTGATGGTGCGAAAGCGCTCCTGCCCCGCTGTATCCCAGATCTGTAGCTTCACCTTCTCCCCGTTTATCTCCACCGTCCGGATCTTAAAGTCCACGCCGATTGTGGTGATGTAGCTACCTATTAACCGGCAAACAAATGCAAAACAATTTCTTTACAAAAAGAAGCAAGCATCAAATTTAGCCAGATATGAAGTCACACACACACACACACCTGAAAATGTGTTGTCTGCAAATCGCAGGAGGAGACTGCTTTTCCCCACTCCTGAGATGAAACACAAGCACAGGGTGAGTGCAACCGAACTCCAAACAGAGAAAAGAAATGTGCAGAAACAAATCAGCATTAAAAAACTGTAAATCAGGACTTTGGGGGATTTAGGAATCACACAGGTGCAACTGTGACCCAGGCTTTGGTTACAAGTCACATCTAAACAATATCATATGTAACATTTAACAGCCAATTCCTGTGTATCCAAATAATGAGCTCATCAAGAAATACAAAGTTATACGAGCTTGCACAGTGTGGTGGGGGTGACATAGCCTTCACCACACCTTACATCTTAATTTAAATTAAGCTAACAGCTAAACAAGCATAGTCAATGCAGCAGCAGACCAAACAAAAGGTGATTAAAGATGACAAACATACCGTATCTGTAAAACCACCTGTTGGTTACAGGTGGAAACGAGCCCGACGCTACTCCTACCCTTTGTCTTATTGTCCTCTAATGTTGACTTCTCTCAAAAGTAGATCGCTTTTTGGTTCCTGTGACCGCCACACTACAGGGTTCAGTTCAAACAAACAAAAACTAAAGCTTCACAAAGCGAGACATCAGTAACCTGAATATGCCAAACCTTCCACCTAAAATGTCTCCAATAAACTAGCACACCTAAACATATCAGTAACAGAAGAACCTGAGACGCTTCCCCCATCCTGCAGCCTGGACGCCGTCAGCCAGAAAGCAGTAAATATAATAAAATGCTTTACAGAATTTCATCTTTATAAGGGAAGTGAACTCACTCAGCAACGCTGATATGTACATTTGAATCACTTATGTGTGCCAGTATGTTTCCAGACTCATCTAAACCACTAAGCTAACCATTGTACCTGGAAAAATCATATTTCCCAACAGTCTGACTGAAATGTGAGCTTTTCCAAACCACCTCTGTACAAAACTGCAGACAGTAAAGTGACATGCTGCAGCTGAGGGGACACTAGACCCTGTGTGTGATGCAGAGAAGGGCTTGCACTGATGCCTTGTCCTGCAGGAGCAGCCAGCTGATGGGGTTGTACTGCCAGGACTAAGGATGTCAATGAAAGCTAAGATCACGGCTCACAAACACTTCCAGTAGGACAGGGCTCCACTTCTAAAAAGGATGAAATAAAAAATACAAAGAGTCAAGTAGCTCTATTCACATACTCTAATGCCCATCCACATGTGGAAGTAAAATTATCAAGTAATTTAACATAATAAAATTAGCTATGTATTAAAAAGTAACACTAACATTTAAACTCACTAGCTTGGGATATATGCACACTTAAGACTGATACAGACCGCTTACTTCAGTATAGTTTGACTGGCTTGTGCAGTGCAGCCTTCCTCCACTATAAAGTAGCTGCGACTTATGTGCTAACCTGCTAACTGAAGAACACAACCCAATTAAATCACTTAACACAAGTTTGTCGACTTTATACATTTATACAGACAGAGGTCTACTTCTTAGCATACTAACTTCTAAACTTCTCCAGACTGTAAAAATAATTATCTTCATTACCAAGCCTGAGAGACTGGTGTTAGCCTAGCTTTCAGTTAGCCAACATTACACAGCTAATATGAGACAAACAAGAAGGCTACGAAAGCCACTGGAACGGTATTTAGATCACAAGATGTGTTTTGTTATGAAGGCAAGTCAAAAGCCTCACCCAAAACACGAACAAAACCCAACAGACATGAAAAGACGGGCCCCAAAGATCTGGAGGCGGTATCCGGCCTGATCGGCTGACATGCCGGACACACAACCTCCGCCCTGTCACTGCCACAGAAACATGGCGGATGTGTACATTTCACAAATCCTTTCCATGCATAAAATATCAAATTAAACAACGTAAACGTGCGAGAACCATACACGCAGGTCATTTAACTGTACTTTATGTTCCACCCCATCTCTATGAAAAAAAGAAGAAAATAAAAATACACGAAAAGGCCCACTTCCCGTCCCGTATCCCCGGCATCGGCTTACCGCTGTCACCGATGATGAGCAGCTTGAAGAGGTAATCGTAGTCCCTGGCCATGCCGGTAGCTGAGAGCTCACCCCCACTTTGTCGCGCTTCTTTGCTTGGTTTGCTGTTCAGACTCCCTTGGCCCGTAAAATGAGATTTAAAAAAAGAAAAAAAAAACACCAACCCCCAGATCCCCCTATATGAAAGAATAAGTGCTGGCCCCCGAAGCGGTGGCGTTTTTCTCGGGGTTTCGCGGCGTCAGCAATCCGCTCCCTCCGCTGCAAACAGCCGGAAACTCCGCTTCCTCCTCTTGTGGTGCTGCACCCAAGCGTGACCCGGCTTCACTGCGCATGCGCAGTCCACAGTGCAGCGGTCCCATCGCATTGATGAGCACTACAATGAGGGCCGTGGACTCTTTTATACTGATCATCAAAATAGTCATATCACACCACCAAACCATACAACATGTGATATAAATATTACCCTGTCGTATAACTAACTGCCCCTGTCCACATAGGAAATATTAAAATTAGACCTACTTCTTTTTATATCAATTTATCCATGAATAAACATGTATTCAAACTAAATCATATTCAGACTGAGATTAAAGACTTCTAGGTGATCCCTTTCTAAATCTTAAAATAAATACTTCCAAATATTATTCCACACATTAAATCAAGAACTTTTTATTTCATATTGTTTTTTACAACAGTATCACTGATAAGAATGATTTGTCTTATAAGATGTTTTCTTCCCCAAACAACTCTCACACACAAAGTTCAAATAAAAGTTAAAGACGGGGTTGCTGTTTCATTTCAGTGACATCCTTGAGTGCTTGAGTCTGGTAAAATAAGTAGCAAAACACTGAAATATCAAAACTGATTTGGCATTTGAACTTTCAAATTAGGTTTGAATGCAGGAGAATAACCTGCACAAGATAAAAGAAACAAGTAAGATTTTGGGCTTGAATGCCGCTAAAACAATAACTGTGTTCAGGAGGTTTAAAAAAATCAGAAAGAAGGGGAAAAAACTAACTTTTGGGGAGAAATCAATCAAAACACAACCCATCTCAGCCTCTGCTCAGGGTAAAGCATGAGCATGTGTGCAGAGTGTCTGGGGTTCTCATACACTGAGGATTATTTACTGTCTTCTGCAGATGTGTTTTCTTGCAAAGTCCTGCTTCATCATGTCAAAATGGTGTCATCGATCTCTTCATTCGAGTCTGGCAGGCTGGCGATCTTCTTCAATGATCGGCGATGACACTCTGACAAAAGGTCGTTACTTGCAGAGTCCAAAATGGCGGTAACAGCCTGACATGTGCAGAAGAAACAGTTTAAAAACCAGACTTTGTTTTTATTACCAAAGACACATACCATCAGTAAATAATAAAGAGCAAGGAAGCTGAACGCTCACCTGCATGGTCTCCTCTCCTTGGCGGAGTCTCAACAGGTTGACAATGGTGTGCTCGCTCTGGGCTCTGACAGTCGTGTTTTTATCCTTTGTATTGTCTAACAAACTCTTTAGCAGGGGCTTGATGAGACTGGTTTCCATGGTGGGTGTTGATGGGTCTTTGAAAACCCACCACACCACCCGCTCTGTCACCAGTCTGATGTCACTGGACTGATTCTGAAGACACTGTGGAGTCACACAGACAGCGTTTACCACTATAAAAACTCACATCTGCAACAAAAGGTATTAAAATGAGTTTTTTTCTTGCATACTCCTGCTTCATTGACTTTATGGGCTTTCAGTGCAGACTTGAGTGACTCTCCAGGGCTTGTGAGTACCCACTGCCGATGTAGAGATCTTACCTTAACAAGCTGTGTGATGGTGCGCTGTGAAACGCTGTTATTTCCCTCCGTTCTGAGATGATGCCTCATCATGTATCCCATTGCTCTGATCCCACTGGTAGCAATAGGAATCTGGAAGACATGACATTATAACTAACTGAACTAGCTCTGTCACGCTAACAAATGCTAATGTATTCATGTCTGTAGAGTAAAGAAAAGGAGCTCCAATAAACACAATATCTGATATATTTTGTTTGTTTATTTCAATTAAAAATAAAAACATCAATTTAATGATAGCTGGCTGGATATTTCTCAGTCAGGATTAGTGACTTCCTTGAGGAGCTGCTGCTCTAAGTTGCCAAGCAAAAAAGCAGAAACTCCAGGAAGCCGGTGCTCCTGGTTGAGGAACCGTGTAAGCATGTAACTCTAAATACAACCACAGGACATTTCCCATCACACTGATTCCCTCAAAGGCAGACATGTTCCTGCAACTGAACATGCTGTGCTCACCCTGTCAGCGGTGGCGTTGGCCAAAATCATCTCTGTCACAGTATCGCAGTACTCCTTCCCACACAGCTTCTCGGGAGCAGATTTGACAGCTATGGCCAGGGCCAAGCTGCGGCCATGACGCACCATCCAGTCAACACCAGACATGTCCGCTGAGAGAGGGAGAGACATTTTAATTCATACATTTACCGTTCAGTTGATGTACAGCACACATGGAAAGTCTGGCTTTCAACACAACATTGTGGACTTGGTGACTATCTAGAGAAGTTTTGCAGTGAACGGGTTTGTACTACAGACCTGAAAAACAGTGTTTTGCTTGTATTAAGTGCATTTTTCACAGTGTAGAAGGAAGATGGGAGATCTTTAAAGATCAGTACAAACCCAAGACATGCTGAAGTAACACACTCTTCAGCTCCTCCTCTGACAGGAAGGCACACAGCTCACCGATGCAGCCGGCTGAAGCCACACGCGTTGCATCCTGCACACACACACACACACACACACACACACACACACACACACACACACACACACACACACACACACACACCAGACAGTCAGAGGCTGTGTCATTTATTCTCAAAGTGACACAAAGGCTCAAAACCACCTTTTCACAAAACCACATCCTCTTGCCTGACTTCCGCTTTTTCAGCTCGGTACACAGATGAAAACGACGAGCACTCCTCCATGAAATCGCTTAGTGTTTAAACACTATTTGTTTAATTGGCTATTACTTAATGCATCAAGCAACTATTACTGCCCCTGTGGTGGAAAAGTGGGTGTGTTGCAACAGATTTAGTCCTCTTTGCTCTGCTTGGTGCTGCAAGGCATCTGCTCCTCTCATCATACCTCATCGTGTCCCAGCATGCCCAGTAACGTGGTGGTGATGTTCTTGCGAATGGCTGGGTCCACCTTCGATCCAGCCCCTTGGATGACAAACCTTAAGGCTTGGAGCATAGTCTCTCTGTACACAAAGAAGAAAAAAAAACCAAAACACAAGCCTTTATGAAACTATATTTTCACAACAATCCTGCTGAATTTTTTCATGTGTTGAATGAAGCGCCTCCTGGGATTGTTGTGGTTTCTTTAATGGCTTCACATTTAATCAACCCAGTGTAGCTTTTTTTTTTTTTTAACCACAAGTCAGTTAGAAAGATAAATGCTCCCATTCATTGTGTTATAAGACGTAAAGTAAGTCAGACCGGATATTGTTTAGACATGAATCTGTCTGCTCTCTGGTGGATGAATGATGCATTGAAGGTAGCATATTTAAATCACATTTAAGTACCGGTAGGGACTGGTTGGTCTAATCATGCATTACATTACAATGATCGGCTGACACTGATAGTAAAGCCTGAAACCGAACCGGAAGAAGGCTCTAATGAAAACAATAACAGGGGATTTAAGTGTAAATAGCTCAACTGCAAACTTCGAGGACTGCTCCTTTATTGTTTCTTATAATAGAGGGATGGCACACCTGACGCCAGAGTCCTCAGCGTTGCGGATAGCCGAGAGCTGCTCAGTGAAAAGCGGATCGACCTTTGTGTGGATGGAAACCAGCTGACCCAGCGCCTCGGCGGCCCTCAGTCTCACTGCGCGGCTGGAATCCTGCAGGGCCTTCAGGAAGGTGGTTTGCAGCTGAGGCAGAAAGGGCTTCAGGGCAATGCCCACCTAGTGCAGGGACACACTCCAGAGGTTACACTCCTGACCTAAACTCACATCATCTGATGAGGTTTACAAGAAGTTTTTGACTACTGAAGTTTTCTGCTAGAGGATGCAGCTAAGAACCTTTGCCAGCAGTAGTGTGAGAGTCTCCAGCAGAGCGGTCTTCACCGTCCAGGCAAAGCGGTCTCCCAAGATTCGAATAAGAGGTCCAGTGATGTTGATAACTGAGGGTCTGAGAGCCTCTGGAGAGGTCAGTTTAATGACCCCTCCCAAAGCTTTAGCTGCCTCTTCTTTCTGCTCAGGACTGCCACTCAGGACACCTTCTCTCAGGACTGGCAAGATACAGGTCACACCCTAAGCAAACACAGACAGGAAGGCATAAAAATAAACACACACACACATGGTGAAGACTTTCTAAGCAGCTTCTAACATTCTCCTAACACACTTCTTACTTTATGAAGTGTCAGAAAAATCTGTAATTAAGCAAAATGAGCAAAAAACTGACAACCGTGTTCTGGAAATCTGAAGCAATTAGCTGGAGAAAGAGGACATGGAAGGCCTCTGAGAGGTGATGCAGGTTTTTATTCATTAATGCAACTATGAGACATGTAAAGCTTCTCATCTGTTGTCCAAAAATAAATCTGGAATGACCAAACAGGCTCCAACATTTGTTTAGATTCTGCTGTAAAGTTGGGCTTGCGTTGCCTGCATCAGCCTTCTTACCTTCTTGGGCAAACAGAAACCAGGCAGGTGTTGACCCTTCACATCTCCAGATACCGATCTGATGTCCCGATGAAGGTCATCGATTAGAGCCAGCTGGCTGCTTGCATCCAGTTTCTGCAGAACACAAAAACACACATTTCATGATCTGTCTTGCATGCAAAGGGCATCTAAAAAAGAAGACAACATCAGTGCAAAAACCAACATGTGTAGATTTACTCGTGATCACAGCACACCTTGGTGATGGAGTTGATAGTGTCCCAGCTCTGAGATAGAACTTCAGGGTTGGAGTCGTTCAGCAGGCGGATAAGGCCTGATAGCAGGGTGCGGGTGTGGGCGCTGTAGTCCAGGCGAGTACGAGCAAAATAAGCGTTTAGGATGGTGACGGCAGCCTGTCTGAGGCCGGGGTCAGCGCCTCGAGTCGCTTCCAGTAGGTCTTCTATGATGATCCGCTGGCCTACCTCATCCTCCACAGACAGGATGACAGTCTGACAGCTGCACAACTCCTGAATCAAACAGAACAGAGAAAATCATTTCAAGTTGCAGAATAATACAGATGCTGACAGATACCCTTAAAAAAACATATAGAGGGTAGCAGGGAAGACTGAGGTACTATGGTAAACACGAGCATCGTTTCCTAGGATGTTGGTACAGAGTTATGTATGAGCAAGAGGGAAGGAGAAAACTGACCTGCGCTTCTTCTTCTGTTCCAAGTTTTCCTTTAAGGGAGGAGAGCAGGGCGGGCAAGATGACCCCGAGGTGGCGGGTCAGAGCATCTCCAGCCACAGCAGACAGGAAGGCCAACACTCTGGTGTTCACAGGGGGCGCAGTCAGCTGGTACAACCACAGAGGATATTCACTTTAGTCACACAGAAACCCACATTACAGACCTGCACCAAGAACAGCTGACTGATAGTTTACCTTTGGAACCAAGTACGGCAGCACAGATCGACTCTTCACCGCCATGACTTGCTTCAGACCGTCCAAAGCAAACTCAGCCGTTTCCTCATCATCCTGGAAAAATCACATTGTGCTTTTAAGGGGTTTTCTAAATCTTTGATTTGTTGCTTGTGTTTTTGTGACTCACCAGCTGTTTGAGCAGCATAGGCAGGATGTCATCCAGCGCCTGGTGTCCGATGGTTGCATGAAGCTGCTCAAATGTTTTGGCTGCAGCCTCTCGAACCTCCTCCAGTGGGTCACAGAGGGCCTTCCTGACTGTGGGGACCAGCGACTCAGAGAAGACAAGGACCTACAGAACAAAAACCATCAAGTTAAGAAAGTCTTACAGCTCTTGCTGAGGCAGCAACGGTGATATGAAGTTTTAGATCATGTCAACACACTTCCAAACTGAGCCATATAAACAAGTCTTACTGTACAATCCTGTATTCCAGTGATGAGAAAAGGTCTTAAAATGAGAAACTAAACAAAATGATTGCTACTACAGCAGTTCACACAGTACAGCAGTGTGTGGCAGAGCAGGTTGACCCATAACACACACACTTTACTCTGTGTATGGATGTTTGGTAGGAGAGGTTGTTGAGATATACATATAAGAGATAATGCCCGATGAGGTGACTATTATCAGAAAGACTTCTGATGGTCACTTACTACATTATTAATACAATTATGTTCTTTTTTAACCATTAAAATCATACGTTTCTCACAAGAAGCGGCTAAGTGAACTATTGAATATCCGTCGTTGTGTTGACACGGTAACTCGCTCTGCCCACAGAACCTGCATCTGGGTCGGCTGTAGCCGTTACATTAGGCCTGATCAGCGGAGGAAAGTGAGATGATTGCTTAATGTTACCATCATTTCAGAGGGAAGTGCACTTCTTACTGCTTGTGTGTGTCCAGAGGGTGATGTGAAATTTTGTTTCAAAGAAACAAAGTCCACAGCCAACCCCTCTGGACACAGAACATGCAGCCGGCCACAGCTCTCAAAAATCTCTGGAACACACTCCCACCTGACATCCGTAATATTGACTGTTTACACCTGTTCAAATCACACCTCAAAACTCAC
>JBAMHV010000012.1:23036414-23051758 GCA_037177535.1 Pseudomugil gertrudae
AGTTTTATATTGTATTGTATTTTATTGTATATAATTGTGTTTTATTGCTTTGTGTAGTTTTATTGTCTGTTTTTAATACAAAGTGACCTTGAGTGTTTTTGAAAGGCGCTTTTAAATAAAATGTATTATTATTATTAAAACCGACCCGTTCCACCAGACAGTATGTTACATGCACACTTTTTATGATCATAACTCCTGAACCCTATAATGCATCTTAAAAATACAAAAATCATAAGAAAGTGGAAAAATGGACCTCTTCACACACGTAGTGGTGATTACAGGCAAGATTCAGAAGTGTGTCACACATTTGTAACGGGAGCTTCAGTACCATTAGGGCAAAGAAAAACTTTAAACAGTGGCCATATGTTCTATATACACACACACACACACTGTTAAACGGACAAATAAGGGCTTCAGAAGGGAATTTTCTCCTCATGCTTTCTTGGGTCAGCTTTAGAAAATTAAGATAATGGCGTGTTGCTGTAAAGTCCTCATGTCTGATTATCAACATGGAAGGAACACGTCTTTTCTCTTGTAGCAGCTGAACCAACAACTTGGGAAAGAAATGTGTGTTTTATGGCATCTGTATGACTCACTGCATCTTTGCTGGTGGACTTCATGATCTCACTGAGACCAATACAGACACCCTGCCTCTCATCACTCTTATCGGAGCGCAGTCCGTCTTCCAGGATGGGAATGATCTCAGGTAGAATCTTCTCTCCGAGCTTCCTTACCAGATCACCCAGTGTCCGAGCAGCGATCTACAACAACAAAGGCTTGCTGCAGGTTATTGTACACAACCAAACAAACCAGGGCCGAGCTGGAAGTGCTGTCATACCGTCCTCTTATCAGGACAGGTGGAAGCCAGGAAGCCCAGCAGGAGAGTGAAGAGGGTTGGGAGGATTTCTCTAAGAGTTCTGGGGGTATTGGACACCACAATCTTCCATACATGGAGGGAAGCCTGTCGGACCACCAGCTGGGTGTCTGAGCGCCCCATGTAGAGGCCTGAAAGCACACGGTTACGTCGCTCAGCTCCCAAAGCTGAAATAATTGCCTGTGGATGAAAAATGATAAAAACGGAGCAAAGCATGACTATTTAGCTAAAACATGTCAATGCTTTGTCTTGTAGTGGAGGTAAATATGTAAATAACTAGACGAATCTGTCCCACAGGAAATGTTTACATGCCTTATTGGATGCAGCTGTTCCAAAGTTGTCATCCTCCGATGCCGTTTCTGTGGTCATCTTTCCTGTTACACCAGAGATGTGGAACAGCAGGTCTCCTAGCAGCTGAACAGAACTGAACCTAAAACCCAACAAAGACAGACTCAAAGTTAGCTGATACGTAAGTGATATTAATTCAACTGCAAGAACCTTACACGGTCTGACCTGATTCTCCACAGGTCGTCAAACAGGCCTTGTTCCAGCTCTGGAAGCAGCAGTGCAATGGCCGTCTCAGCATACATGCTGATGATTCGCTGGCCAGCTCGCAGTGCTGTGTCTCTCACATACTCATTCTCATCAGCCAGAGCCTGGAGGACCAGAACCAGAGAGGTTATGAGTCACAGAGCTGCAGTGAGACTGCATCTACACAATTCAACAGTCCACTCCACTGAAAGATGTCTACCATTAAATCCCTTTTCATACAACTCGGGGTAGCACCAGTTAAGAGTCAGAGTTAAGTGGTCAGCACCTTGAGAATGCAGGGGATGATGGGTCCAACATAGGGAGTAAATTTATCTCCAAAGGTGAGAGGCAGGTAGATGAACATCATGATGTAGCCATCTCTGACGTGGGATGCAATGTCCACCTTGCTGGCGGCCTGCACCACATCTGGCATCAGCTTGTCCAGCTTTTCCACTCCCAGTCCAGCCATCACCTCCGCCAGACCTGTGAAGGCCACATGAGTCATTCACTCACTCGGCTGCTGGATGATATCAAGCATGTAGGATTGAGTGGAGAGGAAGGTCTGACCTTGTGCAGCTCCAGAGCGATCCACAGAGCTCTGCTCAGACGCCAGAGTTTCCATGAGCCACGGCAGCAGGTCGTCGAAGCAGGACTCGCCCATTCCCTTCACCATGGCACCCAGAGCTTTGGCAGAGACCGTACGTACCTGGAGAGGAGAGAGGATGGTGAAGGTCCAGTCTCACAGCACATATCAGTAGAGGTTTCTCCTATATTGCAGTTGTGTTATCAACACTAAATGCACCTCAGGAACTGGGTCCAGCAGGGAGGCCTTGAGCCCAGGAATAACGCTCGGCAGGTACGGTGACAAATCCTATGAGAGGAAAATGACCAAACCATTAAAACCTGTACAAAACACAGACTTGAAGGATGGTGTTTAGTGAACTGTGAGCACCTTCTGGTCGGTGAGAGAGTACATGTTGCCGATGATCTGAGCGGCCATCTTGCGGGTGTCAGTGGAGCGATCCTGGAAGGCTCTCTGGACGATGGGCATGATCAGAGCCAGGGAGGGGGCATCAATAAAGTGTACAAACTTGGTCTCGAGTAGTGTCTGCAGGCAAGTCTGGGTCTTTCTGGAAGGATCTGTGAGGGCGTCCAACAGGATGGGAGTGATGGCTGGAGGAAGAGCAAAGGCACATGTGTTCACTGGAAAGTTTTCCATAAATGCTTTGTACAAAAAAAATATCCATGCTACTTATTTTTAACAGGGAACAGGGAACATGTCCTCTGAGGTGGCAGCTCTGCTTCATGGATGTGAGTCACCTACCCAAGATTTCAGGGTTACGAATGACGGAGCCAATCTGACGGAGAGCCTGCTGGCCGGCCTTCTGCACCTTCACGTGGGAATCAGTCAACACCTCTGTCAGCTTGGGCACGATGCTCGGCAGGCAGGAGGACAACTGTTTGGGAGCACAGTAAGCCATGGCGCCTAACAACTCCACTGATCCTGAGAGAGAAGAGAGACATAGCAGCTTATTGATGAAAAACAGGTGCTCACCTGTTCAGTATGTCAAACCTGGAGATGTAAAAGTTAACACAAATACTTTTTAACAGTGTTTTTTATGCTGATTAATGCACCACGGTTTGCATAGTTTCAGTAAGTGATGTAGGACTACGGTTCTACAGCAGGTATGGACACAGAATGAGTTTTTTACATGGACAGTTCAGCTTTAAAGCTCTGAAAGATGCTTCTCTAGAAAAGCCTAAGGTCTTTATTAAAATACTGTTGACGTTAAGTTACCATGTAATGTGTGTAACGTCTCAGTCAGTGACACCCTCCCCCCCTCTAAAGACAGTACATGATGAACAGTTACAACCGTCGGTTTAAATAATGGATGCACATGAGCTGTGCAGGAACTGATGGATTTGCAGCTTATTTTTATTAAATGCTTCTCAGTGAGGCAGCTTCAGGCTCGAACATTCAGAATGTTATTGAGAAAATCAGCTGCAGGATCACAGGTGGATATGATGGAGCAGAGATGAGGTGCTGGTACAGTTACCATTATTTATTACGGTTATTATCTGTTATAATACACTATAAACACTACAGCTGATCTGCTGGTAAGAGTGTGTTCACCTGTGTGTGCGCCTTCTGAAAACAGATTTACAACTGCGCTGATGATTCTGCACCACTGACTGGTCTGCACACAATGTGTCTAAGCAGGCGGTTCATAACGATTCTGCATTACTGGTTTGGTTGGTGTGCCAGTGATGCACATAAATAAATGCAGTGTGTTAGCTAGAACAGGCCTACATGTCTAACTTGAGAGGAGTAATTACCCTGCAATGATATGCTGATCAATACTGAAATATGTATTATGTATATAAATAAAGTTCCCGAATAGGTAAGAAGTTCTTCTTCAGTCTGCAGGTACAGTATGAGAAACTGCAGGTTACAGTGATGATGGAGACATTTCACCTCCACAAACAGAAACAATGTGTCTGAGTTAATCATAAAACAGAAGCGAAGGTGATGATATGAGACCACATGAAGAGACAGAATATCAATACATCTCGTGTTTTTGCGTGTGCATAATAAAAATCCTGTGTTTAATCTCTGCATCTGCTCATTGAATGAAGAACAGAAACACAGAAAACACAGAAATGGTCTGTGTGTCTTTGAGCTGAGTCAGAGAGCAGTGTTGCAGCTGGAAAATATTGATAAAGTTTGTTTTGAACCCATAAACTGGTTATGCGTGCTTACTTTTGTTACTATAAACCCACAATGTTACTGATTATGAAATAAAAAAAATCTATTACAAATCTAGTGCTTCTTTTTTCAAATAATAGAGAGCTTATGCATTCCTCACCTGCTTTAGTTCGCCATGACTCCTCCTCCAGGGCCACCAGCAGGGAGGGGAGGACCAGTTTCACTCCGTGAGCACTCAGGTTCCTCATCACAGCCTTGGCACAGTCATCTGCAGCCTGGAGGAGAAACAATCAGGCAGGAAATGTAACTATTTCAAATATCCTGAATATTTAATCAAACTCGGCCACCTTTAAACAAACCTGCACGAACATGTTACAGAAAGCCTGCTCAGGATTTATTCCTACACAGATACCAACGCAGAAGAGATATAGGTGTAGCATATGACCCACATTTAACCTTACTACTCACAGCAGTTGTTTCCATTGTTTAAGATAAACCATAAAAGTGTTGCAGACTGACCTCATCTTCCACGCGTTTCCCCCTTTTTATCCAAGCAACTAAAATGACATTTCTCATCTCTACTTCACTAAAACTAGTTTGATAACATGTTCCATCATTTTATTACTTAGTCAAATACAAGAGCTGGGACCCAAAGTGTGTTTTTGACCATCTTCTCAGCCCTGTACCCGTCCACTCACCTCTCTGACGTACTGGTTTCCATCTCCGAAGCAGAGCAAAAGGTGTGGCAGCACGTGGACCACATATGGCTCAAAAAGCTTCCCCAGCATGTTACACAGCATCTCAAAGGCAAACAGGGCTCCTGTAAAGAAACACGGCTGCTTAGCCCTTTCTTTATGAGTAAACCAAAAGCAGGGTCTATTTCTGACATTTTAACCAAACACGTCACTGACCTTCCCTCCGTCTGAAGTTCTTCTTGTCCTGGATGGCATCAGTTAGCGTGGTCATTATGTCCTGCTGTTTGAGTGCAAGGATCCCCAGACCTTTGACCAGTCCAGCGAGTCCATATGCCGCTCCCTTCCTCTCTGCATATTTATCACTTTCCAGCAGGAGCTGCAGCAGGTTCCGCACAATTCCTGCAGCATCCTCCTTTATGGCAGGGACTAAAGGAGGTAAGCAGCTGGCCACAGACTCCTGGACCTGGTGTGGGATTGTAAATGGTTTAAGATGATGCAGTGAATGTGTATTTACAGAGCAAAAATCTAATCTGAAAGTATAAACATATATACATAGGTATATAAAGGTGTTGGATGACTTGTTTACCTGCTGTGAAGGCGTTGACAGAGCAGTGATAAGTTTGGCCACAATGGGTTTGACTTTGGGGTCGCTTTTGTCCAGATGTTTGGCTAACGAGCCCATGAGAATAACCACGCTCTGACGGACAGAGTCATAACTCGCATCCTGCGGGGCGTTCTTCAGAAACTCCTCAAACACGGGCAGCAGCGAGCTCACATTATCCTGATATAGAAGCAGGTACATGAGGCTCAGCTCATCGGGGGAAAAGGATTATTTCTACTGAATAAAAAGTGAGTAGTACCTTCCCGTGTGTGTTAAGTGCTGAAAGGGCGGCATCCAGCATGCACCGCCGCACCTCAGTGTGACGATCATTCAGAGCATCAGGGACAAAGAACAGAAAGAGAGGAGTGACCTGGGATTCATCCAGGTACTGTGACAGCTTGTTCAGAGCCAGAGCGATGCCACACCTGAGTGTGAAAGAGAAACAAGATGGAAAACTAAACTACTGCTGCACACCACAGCTTGACTGTGTTTGCAGGTGCCCTACCTGGCCTCCCACTGGTCAGGTGGGGCTTCAGAGATGACTCTACCAAGTGCATCCAGCACAGGTGGGGGTCTCTTCAGAAGGGAAAACAAAATTAAAATCACTTTTTACGGTGGTGGTCTAATTCAGTGGTATTTAGGGCTGGGTACAGCATAAAGTCTCACATAGAGCTTCTGATGGTAGAGTTCAGTGAGCTGGCCGAGCACCGAAGCAGACTGCTCTTTGTACTGGGACACGGCACTGGACAGAGCTTCTGCTGCAGCAGATCGAATGGCCTCTTCATGGTGAGTGATGTCACCAATCAGCAGGGAACAGATCTCAGGGACCAATTCCAGATCCAGAGACTCCCAGAGCCTGAAAACGACATCAGCGCAGGCCGTTTTTCACTCACCAGCATGTGGAACATAACATTCAGCAAGACAAAAGACCACTTAATAAATTATAGCAGCCACGAGCAGCCCTCCCATCTACATCAGCATGATGCCACTAGGTGGCGCTGTGACTGTGAGTGAGTACTGCTTTGCAAACACTGAGTTTGTGACAGTTATCAATGTTTACAATACAATCAGCGTAGGTCAAAGCAGCAGAGTAACAGCAACTTCCTGTTTCATGGTGAAGGACTGTGCTTTTACAGGAACTCACTGGACTCATGACGGTGAATTAAATGAGGCGTTATAATACCCGTGTCTGGCCCAGGGTGACATGAGTATGTTGGATTAGCATGGAACAGCAACTGAGACTAAAACATGTGATTTCCAGCTGAAAGTGACACGGGTCTACACTGCCCTGTATCACAATGGCTGCTGTTTGTGGGAGTTGTATCAATCTAATGTTTTATGGTGACAAAATTAACTCTGTTATCAGGGCCTCTCTTTACTGCAAACACAAGCCTTTGATAACCTGCAATCACACTCCTGTCAAAACTGTTTTCACCAGGTTTGAGAGTAACATGATAAAATGTATTGGATGAGTTTGCAAAAGCAATAATAAAATTCCAGTTCAAACAACGGTAAGGTGTTATAATGATATATGCAGCTAGAAAAGATTTACCCCATTTAAAAGAAAAGTTTTGGAAACAGCTTGCACTGACAGTGATGCACAGAAGAAACAGCATGTTTTATACCTTTCAGCCAAACTGCGTCCTTCCGCCTCAACATCAAACCTGGCAACCCAGAGCCTGCGCAGCAAGCTCATCCCACTGGTCTCTGTGCTGTCTGTAGGCAGAGCAAACTCCATCTCCAACAACCCCTGAGGATACACAACATGTATACGTGCTCACATATCAGGTCATGTTCACACACTAGTAGAGGTTTTGGATGCATCTTCCAACACAATGAGAAGCTACACCTATACTCTCTTCTGGTACAGAATGTGTAGTCTCACCCTGAGGGCAGCATCCCGGACAGAGAAGCAGGGTGAAAGCAGGGCGTTGAGGAGGACATCGATCTCTGGCTGCTCAGCTACTGTGCAGCCGTCTCCTCCTCCAGCGCTGGTGCACAGCGTTGTCAGGCACTGAGATGCCAACACCTGAAATACAAAATGAAGCCACTTGTTGATGTAGATACTTCTACACTACTGAGCCACTGTAAGCTAGGGATGACCCGATCACTTTAGTTTCACAGCATTAAACACAATAATTAATTAGATGTAAGGATCCCTCAAAATAGTCAGTTATATTCAGAGGTGGACTCACACAACAACAATAATGAGTGTTTTTTATGTGTTGCTTCTGGTGACCTGTACAGGTGTACCTGCCTGCTAACTGCTGACAGCCTCCAGCAGTACAGAAAAAATGTGACGTATTTTTCTTTAAACTGATGGTTTTTCTGTTTAAGTGTAACAGAACAGGCGTGGGGTTTTATCCATCATGTGTAATGCTCTATACTGTTCCAGGTTTATTTGGGTCAAGCAGCAGCTGCTGTGCTAAAGCTACTAGTCAAAGCTAGCCAGGTGTTTGTTGCTTCTGGAAAAGCCGTAGCTTACCTGGAGTCTCGGTGTGGCTGTAGAAATAATTCTGGTGAGAAGCAGCAGCATGTTGACACGTGGGAGTAATTCTGGCCCGTTCTGAGACAAGAACCAAGATTATTTAAAGACTGAAGATTAATTGATGAAAAATACACTAATGATGTTTGAATCTACCTCATCTATAACGAGGTTGTCGTCCTCTGTGCTGGCCCGGAGCTGTGAGTGCTCGTTGACGACCTGCAGCGCTCTGATCATCATGTTCTCCGTCTCCTCCGTGCTGCTTGAGGACTCCCTGAGCGTGGCGTTGAGGAGAGGGAAGCAGAAGGAGAAAGCAGGAGCAGACAGCGGAGCCACGTCTAACAGGAAATACAATCAATCCAAAGTAAGATAAGCAGTCATTTTCAAGTCTTTCTGAACTTAATTGCATGTCACATGACACATCTCATCTGCATACACACATGAATTTGTCTTATCGTCTCTCTGCATATCAGAAATAACAGCTGTTATGAATCTTTGTTTTGCATTTGTCTCATCTCTGCCGCCTCACACTCACTATATTCTCATAAACAAACAGCAAGTTCACCTCCAGCTTTGGCCTCTCTCTGTGGGACAGTGTAGTTATGCAGCAGCAGAACTGTACGGTGGGCTGCTGTGTTCAGGTCCTCCTCTGCCCAGGCCTGGTCCAGATCACACTCCGGCTTCAGCAACCGTAAAGTCACGTGACCCACAAGTAGAGCTAGGAGAAGGAAATAAGGCATCAGCTAACAGAGCGATCCTGAACTGTGATGTCAGATTTAAAACAATCCTTCAGCCAGTCCCATACACAGCTGATGCAGGTGTTTGGGCATGAGACACATGCCGATGTCCAGGAAGACCTGCTGGATGCGAGGAGCAGCCAGAGGGGAGTGAAGCAGGGGCATCAGGACCTGGAGGACACCGGGGAGCTCTCTGGTGATCTGAGCTGGTTTCTCTTTCAGAGTGGCCTCGAGCAAACCCACCACGCTCTGCAGCTCCACATCCATCTACAGAGAGGAAGACATCAACAGGAAGGACTTAGAAAACAAATAGAGGATAAAACTCAGCTTTTAACACCGTTAACTCCGTACCCCCTCAAGTCTTTTGCGAATAGCAGACTCCTTTTCTAGCTGGATTTGGATCATTTCCTTCTGTTTGCTGGTTAGCTGCACCTCATCTTTGATGCCCTTTTTCTTCTTCAGCTCCTGCAAAACAAAACAGGAGAATAAATTTCCCGATTTATTTGTTTGCATGAAAAAGCAGGGCTAGCAATCGCTTCAGTCTACCTCCTGCAACTCCAGCTCAATGATCTGCTCCTTGTAGGAGTACGCCTTGTTCTCTCTCTTCATGTTCACTTTCTTGGTGGTTTCCTTCTGAGCGCTGCGGTAAGTTAACAAACGTAAGACACGGAGACCAGAAAGAGTGCAGCTGGGTTCAGGTGTCTGCTGCGCGTTACCTCTGGATGATGCTGTCATCGTACAGCTCTCCATCGGGCGTCTGCATGATGGCGTACTCCTCCCTGGTCACCTGAAGCAGTGTAGGTTGGGAAAGCCCTTTGATAACATGACTGATCACCCTCGGCAACAGCTTGTTGGGGGAGAGGCCAGAGAGCGCACCCACTGCGTTTTTCACTGCCTGCAGAGAAACACATGTCTGGTTGAATGTTTTATTCAGTGCTGTGAGGAAGGAAGTGTGAATCTATGTAAAAATGTGCATTTATCATACCTGGCTGTCAACATTGACCTCCAGCAGATGTGGCAGAATCGCTTCAAGATTCTTCTCGATGAAATCTTCTGCTTTCATCTTCATGGAGGAGAGCAGAACAGGCCACAGGCCCCTGCGAGCTTTGACTGGAAACATTCACATCGTTTTCCAGTTAACACAACAGTATAGAAATCATCTAGAACCTGGGGAGTGCTTTGTTCTCGTACCGATGGAAGGATGATGAGTGACGATGAGGATTTCCATGGCCAAATTCTCCGCTTCTACGGGGTCTCCCCAATGGCTGGCGGAGGAACACACAGCACACAGAGCATCCAGCAGCACGCGAGGGGGAACGTAGCTGCGACCGAGCTCCGTCAGCTCTCCTGATTCTGACACCAGGATGTCCTGGGGCAAAATCTTACAACACACAGTTAATAAACTCTCTGTTTAGAGTAAAACTAACAACAACAACTGGCCATGATGGCTGATATGTGCCAAACAAGATCAGGTACGATGTGGCTGTAATGGATGGTAAGTTTGTACTTTGTGTTTGTTGATGACCACTCGGAGTTCTCCCAGAAGGCCGTGAGCAAGACTGGATCCACCCAGTGAGGAGAGCAGCTTCTTTATGGTCTGCTGTGCTCGCTTCCTCACACGCCAGCTTCGGGACAGCAGAATAGCAACGACGGCGTAATGATACATCCTACGAGGCAGAAACAATGATCCAAGCATTAACACTGGATTTAAACAGCCAGCAGACGTGAGTCATAAAGGTGCATTTTAACCAGGAGCAAACAGGCTAAAAGTTTGATTTATTCTAATTCATTATTATTCATTTACTAGTTTGTTCATTTATTCATTTTCTACTGCTTAATCCAATTCAGCATGGCATGGAAGCTGGAGCCTATTTTTATAATATTGCCATTTATTGGTGATAATACTTAAATAATTAATAATTAAATAATAATTAATAATGAAATAATTACAAATGCTGCAGTAAAGAGCATCTGCTGCTGGACAGCTTGCGTCATGCTATTCTGTGAACTGCTTGTGCTGCTTGACTATGACTGTTACATGTCAGAAGGCAGCAGAACAATATGATGCTTTGAATAATAAACCACTAACTTTAAGCACCGATATGACTCAGACTAGAGTTGTAACGAGGTATCTTACAGATCAATGAATAAACAAAGCGAGCGATCTCGTCATGTCATGCAGCAAATGTTTAAACACACTTTTTAACGTTATTTCTGATGATTTTTGCTGATGTGAAGACAGACTCACTGTGATTTGTTGCTGTTCAGTCTGTGAGCATGGTCCAAAAACAGTCTTTCACAGAGCAGCAGCATCGTGAGCAGAGCTGGAAACAGGACAGCAAAAACAAGCCATCAGGACACGTCTCAGGAACATGTTCTCCGATAAAATCCTGCACGTTTAAAATGTTCTTACTGTCCTCGCTGCCCTGAGACAGGAACTTCTCTGTTGTGAAAAGCAGCTTCTTCTCATCCAAGATCAGGTTCCAGAAGCTGGTGAATTTAGCTTCTGCAGAGATGTAAAATCAAGCACTTAATAAAACAATTCTTCTCGTTTTCTTCATCCTGGACGGCTGGACCAAAAGTCTCACCGGTTTGTGTCTCCTGCAGAGACAGCCGACTCAAGAGGACAGAAGCTGCCACACCCTCTGAGAGCAGAGCATGCTGGGACTGTTGCGCAGCAGCTTTCTCAACCGTTTGGAGCAGCAAGGGTATGAGGTCCGAGGCTTGGGCCAGAGTATCACCTGAGCACACAGGCAGTATGAAGAAAGGTAACGAGACATCTAATGTCTGAAAGAGGGATTCCCTCTGTGGGACTGACCTTTGAAAGCACCCAGCATGGCTTGTAGGTAGGCGTGTCGGACCAGAGAGGTGGAGGTCTTGAGAGTGAAAGCTTTCTTTAACCAGTCCAGCAGAGGAGTGGGAACTTCCACTGTGAGGCGACTGCTCCACTGAGACAGCACAGACACAGCGTGCACCAAGGTTCCCTCATGAACTACAGGAAACAAAAAAATAGCTTGTTCCTGACTGAAACAAACTCAGATATTCAGACAGGAAACTGAAGGAGAGAAGCCAGATACCTTCCTGCTGTAAATATGGGATAAACATGACGGTAACTTCAGAGCTCAGAGTCTGGCTGGAGGTTCCTGACACTGCATGATGGCTGCAGCTGGCAATCCCTTTGGTGAGCAAACAAATATTCAGTGGTGTTGGATCATGCTGTTCTCTTAGTAAACATGATAGTCAGCCTCTCACCTGACAACACGCTCATTTTTTGGGCAACAACTGTGAGTTTTCCTTCAGAACCTGCAACCACAAGAACACCGCCTCAGGTCAGTAAACCCAAAGAAACCTGTGAAAGGATCCCTCTAAGACGGGGAATAAATAGTCACCTCCAAGGATCTTGAAGAGGTGTGTGACAATGTCCTGCACAGCGCTGGGTTCACTGCACTGCTGGGCCAGGTTCTGCATGGCCTGGACTGCTTCCTCCATCAGCTGAGCATTGTTAGCTTTCAGCTGACCTGGAACACAAGCAGTGTGTCAAACGTGTGTTTAACAGCACAAACTAAGGTCACAGCTAAGGTCTTACTTGCTATGGCCTTTCCGATATTCATGGCATACTGGCTGAGATCCAGAGTCACAGCTGACAGCAGGCAAGAGATGGCTGTAGAGACACGAAACCGGATCTTAGTGAACCGCACCAGCTTCACACAGCATAAATCCCACCATCACCCAGCAGTAAAAGAGCCTGACTTTGCATAGCGTTCTCTGGACTGCGGAGCATCGTCTTCTGCAGAGCGGGGAGCAGCAAGTCCTTGAACTCAGAGTGGGTCACATGACGCAGCAAAGAGTTGCTTCTGTCCAAGATGTGCTGCTGTGGTTTTGTTTTGCTCATGAGGACTGATTTTATGTAGAGGTCCAGCAGTGCGCTCTGAAAAACAGCAAAGTTTCGTTCTTGTGATGCAAAATACAAAAAAAAGCATGATTTATTTATAAGCTGTGCCCACGACGGTACCTTGTTAGAAAATACAAACTGAAAACTCTTCTGTTTTTAAATGAACATGTTTTTCAGCTTTAGGTTTCATTTAAATACATTTACTTATGTCAATATTTCCTAAGCTTTGTTCATTTTCAGGATTCCCTATGTCACATATAGGGTGATAAATCTGGTCAGATGATGCTGAGAGCAAGTTTCAACTTCACTACATTAAACCAACATCCTCAGTCTGTCAATGGAACAGGAGGATTGTGACGTGTGTACGAAGGAGAAAAACCAGCTGACTTTAATCTATTAGACCTTTATAAGAAAAGATGGAACGTATTAATAACGTACTTGGATTTGACACTGAAGCGTTTTGAAGTTGTTTGTTGGATAAACATTTATTTGCATTAATAATTTATGCAGAATATTTCTGTATTTCCTCTTTATAAATCTCTACTAATAAACTCTAAACAAAAGCCAACTTGCTGACATGCCTCTCCCTCTTTAATATTTATGTATTCTCCCTATTTTTCTTTTATTTTTACATTTATTTTGCTAAAGACAGATATCACAAGCTGGAAGTGTATTTTTTTAAATGTTAATAAAAACCTTTCGTAAAAGAAAAAATAGCCAGCAGAACAAGTAACCTCGCCTGAAAACAGCATCCGGCAGTAAAAAGAAGAAAAACTCACCTTATGCTTCTCTATGGTGGTTTTGTGTTTATGAGCAGCGCAGAAGTCCAGACACACCCCCAGCATGGCGAGAGATGTGGGGCTCTGGTCCAGAGTCAGCAGAGTGCCGACGTACTCATCGACCAGCTCGGGCTTCTGGTGGGACAAAGCCAAACATCAGGTCTGCGCAACATTACATGTTCAAGGTCCCCAATGCAAACATGACACATTGCTTCTACAACACAACACAATCGTGATGATATAGTCATATTTCCACCTAAAATTATGTAATTAATGTAAGTGAAACTATTCATTTTGGTGTCAAAATGTGATTAACAAAAGATAGCGACAGTGAATGCAATGAAATGTACAACAATGGCTTCAGAAATATCACTAAAATAAAAGCAAAAGAAAATATCAGTGAGTTAATAGAAAACAGCTTTAACTGGTATAATTATGATCACTGAAAGGGAATAAAAACTAAGGATTCTGGCTGATAGATGCAGAAGTAAAGTGTTTGGTGACAATTGACCTGACCCCGAACAACACAACACTCAAATAAAAACATAACGGACCTGTCCATGAGGTATACACAACCTCACAGACACTGGATCAGCTACTGGAGGCCTCCCTCCATAC
The DNA here is from genome assembly GCA_037177535.1 of Pseudomugil gertrudae. Lineage (NCBI taxonomy): Eukaryota > Metazoa > Chordata > Actinopteri > Atheriniformes > Pseudomugilidae > Pseudomugil > Pseudomugil gertrudae. The sequence continues at coordinate 23,050,334 of JBAMHV010000012.1, forward strand.
TCACTTCCTCCCAGAGGTGGCCGAGATTCTTGAGGCTTGATTTTGTGGCATTGGTCTTGGCACCGCCCACCACCTCAGCCACAAGAAGGCTCTGGACCTCCACCTGTAACAGACGGCATCAGACAGAGTTCAATCTAAACTAATCAATGACTTGATACTGGTAAATTTGCTATTTGAGTTTGAAAGAGAAGAAGAAAAAAAGCTCCGTCACAGACCATTTTCTTCCAGGTGGGTCCTGATCGTTTCTCTGGGACAGAAAACACTCTGGTGACTAAAAGGCAGGTCCATGATAAACCGATAAAGGCAGCGGAGCCTGTGCTTTTACTGAAAATTTAAAAAAAGACCATGAGAAAGAAGAAACAGATGTAAAATTAGATAAAACTGTATGCATTTGCTGCAGTCACATACCAGCAGCAGCATCAGAAAGGACATATCACTGTTCTTTTGTGGCCTATGTCTCTAAATGTAGGAACATGTATTCATAAACAGCTTGTAGCATACAGCTCAGCAGTACCTGGGCTCGCCATTTTTGCTGATGACGCCACTATTCAGAAGGGAGTGGAGGAGGCTGGTTACCAGGACATCAGGCTGACTCTCAGCCAGCTGGCCAATGATGGAGAGCAGCTCTTTGCGTGATGCAGAATCTCTAAAATCCATGTACAAACAAGACACACGCTCAAAACAGGAACAACACATTTAATTTGGGTTTAAAGTGACAACGAGAACCCACCGATATCTGTGAAGTGTCAGGCAGAACAGCTTGCACAGCCCTTTCACAGCAGGTTCTGGTAACTCTACAGGAAAGCATTTGAGACAAAATCCTTATTGTAGAACTATTTAAAGCAGCATGTTATAGTGCTGAGAATAAAATAAAACCCTCACCTTTACCCTTCAGACACTGTTTCAGTTCTCTGAATATCTCCTTGCGTTCTTTAATGCTGGCTGTTGTCACTTTCACAGCAAATTTCTTCAGCGTGTCTGAAACCTGTCGCATCCAGAATAAGGGCAGGAAAAAAGTTTAATGAAAACAAGCATTCAAGCACCACACTGACTTTCCGACCACGTGAGACAGGCAACAGAGGTTTATGAATTCATGTGAGAGGTTTGGGGCTGTTATGCAGTACTGTGTGAAAATCTAATGTTTGTGTTTTGCTTCCAAGCAGCCAGACCTAAAGTGGACTTATGCAATAGTTTTCCAGACTTTTCTGGAGGTTTGCCACCGAACCTGTGTGAGCAGTGGCTGTTTTCCCTCCCAGTAGCTGCTTTCCCTTCAGTCCAAGGACTGAAACATTTTTATGAAAATATATTTTATTACTATTGTTGATTTGGGGAGACACCGAAAATCAAATCAGTGTCTCCCTTAGAGATAGGGTGAGAAGCTCGGCCATCCGGGAGGGACTCAGAGTAGAGCCGCTGCTCCTCCAC
>JBAMHV010000012.1:23112572-23128723 GCA_037177535.1 Pseudomugil gertrudae
AATCAGTGCATAGTGCGCACTGGTTCCATAGTGCGCTGGAATCAGTGCATAGTGCGCACTGGTTCCATAGTGCGCTGTAATCAGTGCATAGTGCGCACTGGTTCCATAGTGCGCTGTAATCAGTGCATAGTGCGCACTGCGCCCTTTTTCCTGTAGTGCGCACCATTATGGGTAAGCAGTGTCTCAAATGGGATACTGGACGTTTGCCACTTACCGGTAGTGACGGTAAGTCACATATTATTTTTTGTCTCCTACATGGCTAAAAACTGCTAACATGTACGTGTGCTAACTGTACTGGGTCAGTAACCGCAGACTCAAATATGTAGCAAGCTGCTGTATACATGAGAACCGTAAGGAAATAACTCCATATTCACAAATTAGCCTCTGCCGCTGTATTATTTGCCGCCATTATTTTGAAAGTCCAGCGTTTCCTTTTCTTCTTCGTCAGCAAGATGGCGTCAGTTTAGTGCGTGAAGTGTCCATCGTTTCACACTAGATTATTGGCTCATTTTAGGGCAGCATGCGGGTACTTTAAGTGCATTGACTTTTTTCCTTAAATGTCAGTGTGAACGCACTACGCACCTAAATATAGTGCACAAAGTAGTGTTAGTGCGCTGATTGAGACACAGACAGTGTCTTTGTTACTAGCAAAGTTGTTTTCAATAAGTAAGAGAAAGGAAGTGCACTAAAATCCAATCTGGGCTGTAATTAAACCAAGTGTTTTACAATATTAGTGCACAAAGACACCATATGAACAATAATTGATTGCACACAGCAGAAGGCTACAATAGGTGCTAGCATTTACTGTACGGTAGTTCAGATGAATGCAAGCGGACACAAGTACCAACAGCAACGTGATTTAGATGCACACACGGCTGTAGGACTAATGAGCTCACAGGACGTGTGCATGTGTGTGTTTGATGCGATTCTGTTTTAACTTCAGATACTGAGTGTGTGTTCAGGCTGTCTTCTTTTAAAAAAAGAGAGAGAACAAGCTCAGGGTAACATTTTTCCTTCATTAAATACCAACAACGACCACAGAAAGCAAAATCAAAAGCTGTTTCATTTATTTGTTCGTTTGAAAGAGAGCCGTGGCTTCGAATGCAGACAGGGTTTAAAGAATTTAGAGAGATATCTCATCGTCTTTTTAAACACGAAGCTGCCAGTAAACCTTGTTTCTGGTGTTAAAAATGCAGCCTCTCATGTTGACTTGCAGATTCATACAGCAGGTGAAGATGTCAGAAACGCATTAGAGGTCTGCAGCCACCCACTGTGCTTCCACACCGCGTAGCCCCTTCATCAGAGAAAAGTCCATGCACAGCAATCCTCACAGTGACACGAGCATCGCCTCCACCATAGCAGCACGCAGACTCACTCTGAAGTGCTGCTTCTTCATGACTACTTTAGTGAATCATGAGCAGAGGTGTAAATCAAGCTGAGGGAGATGATAGGTTCATTTACTGAAAGGACTGATTTGCATGATTAAAATGACTTTGTGAATAGTATGTGTGTTAGTGTCTCATCCAGCCTCACAGAAAAAAACCTTTACTTGGATTTAACTGCTCAGTCAGTGATATACTGAGCCAAGATTTCATTTTATTATTATTATTTTTAATTATTTAATGACACGAGTCCTGTTAGTATGAAGCCATGCTGTGTGTAAACTCCAGGGTTATATGACAGATGGATGCAGATGATGCAGAAGATGGAGCCTGGGGTCTTGGCCTAGGTCTCAGGTTACACTTAAGGTATATTTGAGACTTGACATTGACTCTTGTGAACAATCTTTTCATTTTAAGGTTTGTTTTTCTGTGTTGGATGATGTCATTCCCCAAATGTGGATCCTGTAGCGTGATCCATACCGCTTCCTCCAATTCAGCATCACGGGTAGCTGGAGCCTATCCCAGCAATTACAGAGCGAGAGGCGGAGTACACCTTGGACAGGACCATCACAGGGCAGCACGGAGAGAAAAACACACACACACACACACACACACACTCAGTCCTAAGGACAATTTAGACTGACTGATCAACCCAACATGCATGTCTTTAGACTGTGGGAGGAAGCCGGAGAACCCGAAGAGAAGCCACGCTAACACGGGGAGAACATGCAAACACAGAAAGCACACACATATTACATACAAACACACACACACACACACAGTCATGTACACACACACACACACACCTCAAACTTGCATTTAGTATTTCAAACATGTATTTTTCCTATCCCCATCTATTTGTTCTGCTTCATGCATTAAACATTTTATTGTGAATATTTTAGATTTTTATGCTTCTTAATGGTTTTATTATTTGTAATTCTGATTCTGACATTTTATAATAAATAAAAAATATAACAAATAATAATAATAAATCCATGTGTAGGGGTCTGTTTTTTATTCTGGACGTTTAACCAGAATATAATATATATATATAATATATATTATAAATAAATATTTTGACATAGCAGGTGCACTTTGTCTCATACTAACCGGCCACACAGGGAGGAAAGTGATGCTTCTGCGTGCAGGAATCACTTTGATCTACACTCAGAAAGACCGTAATGAATCCGGTGTTTCCTCTAAAGGAGCGGTAAATCTGAACTCAGTTTGAAGATGTAGCCTGGCAATGGTTCAGTCATCAGAAACTTCTAAGAAATAAAATCCGATTGGTTACAACCCCTGTGGTGTTGATGCTGGTTGTTGGCATGACAACGTGAACTGAATAGTTTGGGATGAAACCTTTAGCTTTTCTTACGTAGCTCTGCACACACTGCAGTATTGCTGTATTGCTGACAGTTTGGTTTTACAGACTGGTGCAGTATTGTAAATGATCTTGTACTTGTACAGCTCTTTTCTACACATCAGTGTACTCAAAGAGCTTTAACACTATTCGACGCATTCACCCATACACTCACACACACACATTCACACACTGTTGGCGCAGCACCAGGAACAGTGGGGTTCAGTGTCTTGCTCAAGGACACTTTGACATGTGGACGCCAGAGCCGGGATTTGAACCGCTAACTTAAATAACCCGGGAGGACCGCTCTACTACATGCGCCACAGCCGCCCCAATTGTGTATGTAAAATGTAAAAGCTAAAGGAAATGAGTTATGACTGTTCAGAATGAGGTCCCTTTGAAAACATCTGACATGAAGATTTTATCTAAAAAAAGGTAAATGTGTGAAAATGTGAAAGTATTTTCTTTTGTAAAGTTTTTACAGAAGTTTTACTTTGTTTTCTACTTCTGCATTTTGGAAACAGAACCTTTCTAAACTCAACACGAGGATATCTGGTTATAAATGACCAGGAGCCTCCTTTATAAAACTACGTATATCTTTACTAGAATTGTACATGAGCAACAAAACAAAGCTGTTGCTACGCCAAAGTAAAAGTCTGAGTTAGAAAACTCTGCTTATGCACAGATTCACACAGTTTCCTTTTATAAATCACAACCTAAGCAAAAAGGTTGTGCAGGTGAATGTGGTTCACATCCCGCTCCTACACACACACTTTCTACACGCTCAATACAAAGCATAAATATGTCTGCATATGACTCAACAAGTATCTGTATACTTTATAATCCCGTATACTTTATAATCCTGTATACTGTATAATCCTGTATACTATATAATCCTGTATACTGTATAATCCTGTATACTATATAATCCTGTATACTGTATAATCCCGTATACTGTATAATTATGGAACAAGCCAATGCACAGTAATCACAATACCAATAAGCGCCATAGCGACACATTAAGTAGCATGAACATACTGTGCATTGATGCTTAAATATGTATTTATGGAATAAATACCTCCAAAAGTGGTGGAGAATTGATGGATGGATGGATTAATGTGACTTAAATGTATCATCTTATGCGCTGTGCTGCCAAAGTGGGCGCGGCGGTACACACTATTCTCTGTCATGTTTATTTTTACAAATCTAACTTTGCTTAGTAAAGTATTTACACCATTTTCAGGCCTTTTTTGGTGCAAAGCAGCTTTATAAACGCGGCCCCTGCTCCGAGTCACATATGGGCCAAAAAAAGGTGACGTTTAACCATCTTTGCTTCCAGTGTGAACATTATCATTGATAATTAATTTATCTAAATAGTTACAAACAGATTTAGTTGAGCTTTACTGTTTCTTTACTCTATTTTTTAACTAGTTTATGACCAAGAACATAGAAACAATCAATCCCAGAATGTTTGAGACTCGCTGATACAGTTTTTACATGGAAATCCTTCAGCTCACAGCTGCTTCTGAATGATTGAATTTTTCATTGATGCAGATGCGTTTTTCATTTGGTGTTGGGGTTTGCTGCACGTGCATTTCAATGCACCATTCTCTGAAAATCTGTGAGAATATTTGAGGGGCTTTAAATGCTCGTCGTTGGCGATGAGCACAGAGCTGAAAAATGTGTCAAATGTGTTGCTTCTGCCTGTGAACAAACAAGTCAGAGAACATGCTTACTTTTGCTGTCAATATTTTACAGCATGCCAGTATTTCTTTATAAATGTAATGTATAAATATAAATTACAAAATGTCTCACTTCCATAATATATATTCACATATAGGTAACCAGTTACTGAGTTCTTACTGTTACTGAGACCCAGCTGTAGGCCTCAGGGTTAACTGGCATTAGATTTCCTGCATTGGAATTGATGGTCACACTGCTGGAGTGAATAACAAAAAATCTTTGATAGGATTGTTGAGCAGGATTATCTTTGGACGTCATCATTTTATATGTTTTAGAAGCTCAGTTTCAGTTCAAAGCACATTGTCATACTGTCATCTTATATCCAGTTCTGATTCGATACAAAGCCTTTGCATCCAGGACTCTGATAGAGGTTCAAACAAATATTCAGTGTGATGCGTTTTCATAAAAAGAAACGTGTGTATGAAACCAGAGACGGGATAAAACTACATTATACTGAAATATTTGACACGATTGATGACTTTTCTCTGTGATCGTGCTCGTCCATCTCTATAAAACATCTTTGGTTGTGTCCATTTGTCACACGTCTCCTCATCCTTCGAGGTGGCTGAGCACACAAAGCTGCTGCTTCATCACGGTTTGCAGAGATCCCGACACATGGTAAAAACTGCAGGTTCTGTGATGGACTGGCGACCTGTCCAGGATGTACCCCGCCTCTCACTCGTTGTGAGCTGGGATTGGCTCCAGCCCCCCCGCGACCCCATTCAGGGAAAAAGTGGTAGAAAATGGATGGATGGGTAAAAACTGCAGCCATGTTCCAACAAACACAACAATGAAAACAAGGAAATGCAGATGTGAGGAGACAAGAGTACACACAGAATAAGGATTTTTCTTTGCTCTGACTTTGATTATGTCTCCATCCTTTATCAGTGTTACCTGATGTATCTGTGCTGTTATGAGACTGTGATAATCATTCATATGTATGACTTCAGATAGGGGTAAACTACATGCTTCTCCTCCTCTGGGCGCATAAATGATGCTCTGCAGCAGAGTGCTTTCCCTTATCACCTGCAGATTGCTCTCATCTCTCTTTGCACTGAGTAAAACTTATAAATAGCAATCATCATTTGTCATTTTACTCAATAACTTTAGATTTAGCAAATTCATATCACAAGTTATAAATGCACAGAAGCTGCAGAGGTTTAGTCTCATCTGAGCAGCAAAGTAATTTATCCTGAAAATCACTTTGTTTTGACCATTGCGCTCACAGAAAAGCAACAAACAGCCAAAGTTGACTTTGATCTGTATTTTTTTTAACTGTAGGGATGTTTCATGCATTTGCTTACCTGATTGAGAACATTTACGATGCACAGTAATAAAGACGGAAAAAGATAAAATCGGAAAAATGATACGATTTGGCTCAAAGTGTTCTGCTGATGTTACGCAATCAATTCATTCCACTTAATCACTGATGTAAATTAGGTGCTGAAGTCTAACAGCCATCTTCATCTGAGTATAATGTGTCATTAAAATTCATCTGTGAATTAATCAGTCTTACTGATCCATCACTCCAAACAGGATTATTCTTTTTGGATGAAGCAGCTCTTTCCAGAAGAACCTGCTGCTGATTTTACAGTGTTTGGTCTTATCTACATGGTATAATCATCATATGCATGGCATTGAAATATGTGATAAAGTAGCTAATGTATCCCTCAGATTTTGGCTGTTTTTTGTTTTTATTTTCTTCCTCAACACTGCTCATTGTGTTACCGAAAGAAAAATAAAGAAAGGTATACTTTAAAGATGTATTTTTTAAAACATGCACCAGCAAATATGTACCAAAATTCAATTTGACATGTCATATTGAAGATTAAAATGCTTTATCTCCACGTCTTCCATCCAATATGGCAGCAAGAATATTTACTCATGCTGATCCTACACTGGCTGCTACCTTTCAGATTAGATGATAAGACAAGGCAAGTTTTTTTATATAGCACCTTTCATGTACAGGACAGCTCAAGTGCTTAATAAAGGTTGCAGCTGTTTGGAAAGTGATGATACACATCTCTGCGTCTCTCAGGATGGTTCATGAAACGTGCCGCCATGTTCACAATGTCAGCAGCAACGTTAAAGTTGGAGGATTAATCTGGTGGTTTGAGTATGACCGCTCGGTCAGTGATCAATGCCACGGTCCTTTTCTTTATCAATTTATCTCAGATGCACAATGAGCAGTACTGAAGAAGAAGATGAAAATGCTGGTTATGATTTATTCATTATTAATTTATTAATATATTATTAATAATAATAATGTATTAATTATTTCAATTATGAGTCAATAAAATGCAGGTAAGTTCTGAAAAAGCAGTTCTGTGTTGGTATTTGTTTTATGGAACAGAATCACTTCCATAGATCAGATCATGATTCAGCAGCTTCAGTCATAATAACCCAGATTAATCTGACATTTGACTCTAAAACACTTCAGAGACGAGTTAATGGTCAACCCCCCACCATCATGCCTGACAGCTGATCTAAGATGTTGGTGCAGACATGCACATTATAACACAACATGTCTTTATAGGAATGCACAAAGGATATTGATCCATCTATGTTGCAAACAACACGTCCCAACACGCTGTGTTCATCCAGCTCTTTCCTCCCTGAAACATGAACATGCTAACTGAGCCTCTTCTACCTGACATGTGCTTTTTCTGAGCTGCATGTCTACACGTCTAACCAAGATTTTCTCGCTGTAAGCAGAGCTCCAGGTGTCTGGAAAATGTTCTTAATAAACCAGAAATGTTACAGAAATGAAACAGAGTCAACGCCACTGAAAATGTCCCCGTGTAAAATCAGAGGCTTGATGATGAGGCTCGTCTCCCTGAGGGCCTCAGCTCCCATGATGGATGATGGTTTGAGGAAGAGAGGCTGTGCTGTTTCACTGTCACACGAGTGAAATCGACATAATCTCCCTCTGCAGACGCTGCAGAGTCAGAGACTAATTATAAACAATAACTTTTGTTATTTTCTTTTTGCCATTTGCTGCTTTTTCTCTTTCTGAGGTTGACAAACCGGCTTAAAATGTTTTCATTTCGTGGCTGTTACCGAGCACGTGTGCCATTAACGACAAGTAAATATTTAGCCGACGGTAACAAATGACTCACTCAGTTCAATATCAAATCAAAGTGAAGTTCTATGAGGGAAATGCATGTTTATATACACTGCTTATCTGTGAGTTTATACCAATATACTGTATATTATGCTGTGAGGAAGGACAGATGTCCCTTTGCATGTACCTGAGAAGTGGAACAAATGCCTCTTTACTCCACTTTACTGTTTATGACCGGCTCATGTCGGCCTGAGCATGATCACAAATGACTGAATGGCCAGTTTGTGTGTTTCCAGTCAGTATATATGTTTATCTGCCTTTTACTATGTACTTCAAGCATTATTTGCTTTAATGTAGCAATGTGTTCACAGTTTCATGCAACGTCTTTTCCAGTTTAAAGGTCAGAGATGAGCACAGAGATGCTGCTGTCAGTGAACAAAGCTAGCTTTATGTGCATGCTGGTGCTAAATTAAACCACCATAGTCTGGTATGTGTGAATGACCAGGGAAGAAGCATAACACAGACATCTTATATGTATTTATAAAGCAACTGATATGTGAAAAGGGCTTTAAAGTCCTCAGTTAAAGCTATGAAGCCACATGTAAGCCTTAGAATAGGCTGTACAGCAACATGCAAATATAATCAGAGGCCATGGATACATTACCAATCGACTGGTGTGTGTTTATGAGTCGCTTTGTGTAACTGAGAATGCGTTAGGAGAGAGTGTTTTGTGTAGTTTTGTGCAGCAGTGGAGACACTGGGTGTGTAAACATGCTTTAACCCACAGTGATATCTATTAATACCCTCCTCTGAGACCTTGCTTGCTAATTCCCACTGACTGTGAAGTCCCTCAGACAGGATGAGGACTGTAATGGCTGTGGTGGCACATTAATGCATGCAAAGTGCAACAGGTGGGGTCAGCTTATATCAGATGATCCATTTACAGCTCTGGCAGCTGAGCTGAAATACTACTGTGTTTTCACTCGGCTCCTTCGTGTCACTGACTGCATTTCATTAAAAATAGTACTAAATGCAGCAGGCATCCCCTCATGAAGAATGAAATAGAGGTTGCACACCTCATTATAAAACAGCCAACATATCAGACGTATGACAGAAGCAGAGGAGAAGGAGGGCATAGCAGGCTGACAGCAGGGAAATCACTGATGAGCTGAGCCGTGTCGCCGTGTGTCGCAGCGGCTGCATGTGAGGGTGCTTTCGTCTCATTGCTTAGCTAGTATTTTTCCCGTATCAGTGGAAATGTACCTGTGTTCCTGTGAGCTAAACAGTCTGTTTTCTGTCTTCTGAAAAACAAAGGATGTCGGTGTTTACAGTGCGCGGTGAAAAGTGTGAACACAAAATGTCCCCTGAGGCTCTTCATCCTCTCTCGGAAGCTTGCCTAACACAGCAATGAGTCAATGTACTCAGGAAAATCCTTACCAACATTTGCACAACTTTACATGTCCTTACTGGGAATGGCTCCAGCTACCTGCGGCCTTAAGCGGTACATTTCTATGCTTTTAATTTAAATGCTGCTTATGAGGCCATGGGATCGGTTTGATGTGGTTTCATAGAAACATTTAGCTTTGGGCTTTTCTTGCAACCCATTAAACCTTGATATTTGGACTTTTCAGGCAAGGTTTGGCTTAATGACGAAGGTCACGTTGTGCTTGTGAAACATTGTGGGTACTTATTGAGCTTTCTTTAACCTGTAACACGCTGTAATGAAGCTTAATTCAGGTTCCTGTTGACACAAAGAAAGGTTTTATTCATCCAACTTAAGCCGAAATGTTAAAGTACTGTGCAGAAGGATAAATGCACAAAGACGTTTGTTCATCTGCTGGCAGGTGTGATCTAGATGCTGCTGCAATATTAATGTGTCTGCCTGTTTTTTACAGGTAGATCATGCAAGTTCATGCAGCTGGAGTCTATCCCAGCTAATAAGGAGACAACTTAAATTATTATTATTTAAAAGAAGTTTTTTTTACTTTTACTTAAAATGTTAAAAGCAGCTAAATGAGATAAAATAAGTAACACTGCTGTAACATGTTTATTATTAAAACAAATGTTTTTAAAATGTTATAAACTTATTTATTTAGTTTTGTTCTGCAAACTGGTTTAGTTTGTATTAAATACATATTGTGTGCATGCATTGTGTTTGCCTCATCTTACGGCACAATAAAAGCCAGATTAATATTATATATCTGTGTTTTTGCTGACATGTAGGACCTTAGTTAAAGAGGATGTAATTCTTTCCGGGTTCCGGATATATATACTTGCATATGAGGTCTTTTAAATCACCTGTAAAAGGAAGCATTGTGAGAGAAAAACATAACACGTATCAAACTAATCCATGCACGGGGCTGTGAGTTAAAGCAGAATATGAGCTGTTGAATTACCTTTCTGGATTTCACTTTGACCCTGCAGAATCAGAAACACACAGAAACTGTGCCTGGGAGTCATCGCTGGATGCTACTTATAGTGTAAAAATTAGCATTCTGTGCAGTCTTTCCTATCTGAACCTGTTGTAACTCAAAGCACTAAATATAAAAGCAGCTTTGTGTTTGGCTGGAAGGGAGCGATTAAACAGACTGTTTCATTTACAGAAAGGCAGCATTTGCAAAGGTGGACAGGTGGCTTTTTAGAGAAACTGGAAACGTTGCAAGGCAATTTCTTTACAACACTCTGCAGCAATCTGCTGCGGTGTGATAAACAGCTAAATAAGCTACACATATCCTCTCATACCTGTGTTACTCTGCTTTGTTGCCTCGGTGCTGTCACACTAACACCTTTAGGTATATACGTGATAGAGAAATTGCTATAAACACATGCTGGAGTGTTATAATAAGTGTGAAAAGCTGAGCGGGATGAGGAACAGCTTTTCTTAAAGAATTGATCATTTGTGGATTGGTTTGGAACCAACTGTAGCAGGGCTATGCTGGAAAACTTCTGAATTTACACGTCTTTCATCTTGTTTTGATGTGTTTTGCACTGTGAATGCTCATTTTTGTCTTCGCTGTTGCAGAAATAGAATTAAAAATTTGACACGAGCGGTGCAAAAAGGCTTCAATCAATTCTGGTAATTATTTCCTTCAGTCCAACTCGGTGAGCGAGAACAGAAATCATCTGTGACGTGCCTTCGGTTTATCAGCTAAAAGGCAGAAAACGCTTGTCTGCTCGCGCTCATCTCCACTGAATACAAACAACAACCTCCCACATCTGCTGTCAAGCGAACAGTAATTAACAACACTCGATCGGAGTGGTTATTCCAATAGCTACTCCACAAAGAGACTCACATCTTTTCGAAGTTGCACATGCTGTACTCGGGCCATTCGATGTAGCACACCGCTCGATCGGTGAACTGGACCGTAGTAGAGTAGTAGTACTGAGGGAAGGCCAGAAGCAGAGCGAGAACCCAGATCACGCCCACCACAATCTTGGTCTCTGTGGAGGACATGCGTTGCTGTAGAGGGTGGATAATGGCCATGTACCTGCAGGAAGAAAAGCCATTTAGTGATGAGGAGAATCATGTGCAGAGGAATGTGAGCCTAGAGCATAGTCTGTAAGAGAACATGTGTGCATGCTGCATCCTAATAAGCCCAGCAATCTTTCACTGTTATGCACAGAGGGGGAGGGGGGGTTCACTGCAGGGTGGGGGGCCTTTGAAAATCATGACTTTTTATTTTGCATTAGTTTTTAACATGGATAGATAAATAATGGTATAATAATCAATATCATTAATAATGAGTGATATAAAGTCTTTATATGAACATATAAGATATTTTATTTTTTATTGTGTAGAAGCTGCGGATGTGTAGAAAAATATTAAACAATACACAATGCTGAACGTGTTTTATTTTTATCATTATTATATTAAAGTATGTCAGAGTTGAAGAGGGAAACATGAGTGCAAACACCCCTGCTCCTAACGGGACATCCTGCTTCGTTGTGTTTTAATCTACAACCTGCATTAACCTCACATTGTTACTGAGATTATTGTAAACAGTGGAGAGACTAAGACACATGCGACCTGTCATTCGAGTCAGGAAACGTCCTACATGCTTGAAGACACCTGCGCTTATTCTGTCCCTAAGAAAATGTCCTCCATCTGCCCTGATGACCACAAATATTCATAAGTATTGTAGCCCTGTTACTGGTTAAACAAAGTCAACAAATAAACCCTTTTAGGACCACTAATCTGAACAAGGATGCAGCACTGTAAGAATCATGTTCTTTGATTTGATATCACTGTTATGTAACTAGAGGTGGATGTCTCCACGTCTCTCCCTGACAAACAGAACACCATTTGTGATACTGAAGGCTTGTGTGTCAGGTAAAGGTGGGCAGTATTACAGAAGTGCTTCTGCCCACCTTTACCTGTGTCACAGAAGCAACCCAGTAAACTGTAGTCTCCTGTTTTTCTCTCTGTAACTGTCAGTGCGACTCCTACTCCTGTCTGCAGACGTGCTCAGGCTCAGTGGGTGAGCACTGAGAACTGAACACATAAATATATAAATTCATGTGAAAATGATTCATTTTCTTACTTAGCTACTGTAACTGTCCTGCACAATGATCTAATCCTAAATGTAAGTTATGTGTTGTGAAGATCAATAAAACCTAACACCTTAAACACTGCTTTGTATATGATTAATATCTATTTTAGGTTGTTTGTTTTTTTGTTTTTTTTGCATTTCTGAATATTACAATTTTCTATCCGTCCTTTACAAAACCACCAGTATTTTTTTAATAAAAATGCACATTTTAGTCATGTCCCTGTGGTGTCACTCAGTCCTGTTACCCTAACACCTGTACCCTAACCCTAACCACGTACACAACAGGAAGTAGCATCAGTTGGATCTTCTGAAGGCCATGGGAAGACCAAAACCTCTGATTTATTTTTCATCATAGTTAAAATATTATAAAAGAGATCAATCCCAGAAACTGTCCTGTCACTTAAATCATGCATAAGTTATCAGATGTTATTTCAACCATAGACATTTTTGGTAAATCTCTACATCTAGCCTCCTCGTGCTATTAGCAAGGATGCCATGAGCTTATAGTTCATGTTTGTGCAAAAAAAAGGTTGCTGACAATAAAATTACCACAGTTTTTTTTTCTTTTTGCAATATTTCCAGCAAAGCAGACCCAGAAGCAGAAAATACACAAATAAAAAGTACAGCAGACCATTTTTATATTGAGCTTTTGAGACTTTGCCTCCCCGACTATTAAACAATGTTGTCCTGAGCTAATTAAGCTCCATGGTCCTTAAAAATAGTGATAAAGAAAAAGACTTTCAGGCAGATTTTTCCCAACCATATGGGAGTATTCGTGTCACATTTTCATAATCACATTCTTCATCAGGCAGACGACAGAGAACATGGATATCTCAGACTGAACATCAACAGCGAGCCTCATTGATCTGAGTAAAACTTGCTGAACGTCAAAGCGAAAGCAGATAAATATGGATCAATCTTTCTGCACAACAGGTTTTTCCTTCCATTCTTCTTTCTAACAGCCCTAAAACCTGGAAGTTTATCCTGTTTTTCTGTTTATTTCATATGGAAAACATCCAACTAAAATGTAATTATTGTACAGCCCAGATCCTTCAGAAATGTGCATTATGTCATGTAGAGCATCAACATCAAGGCTACAATTGTAACATATCCCTCTCCTTTCCTCCAACGCTCCACATCACCAGTCTACACATCACCAGTCTGCAGCAGGATTCCAAACACCTGTGCACCGGCTCATCAGTCTCACCTGGTCACAGCCCTATCACAGCTAAACCATCTCTCAGCCGGTGTGGTTTCTCTGCTCTGATTGCAGCTAGCACCCCACAGATCCTCGTCTTTTCTCCTGACCAGACGAGAAGGAACGTTCTACATTTAACTTGCTGTCTCTGCGACAGCTTCATTGTTTTGAGAATAAACTGTCATTTACTATCACCTGCATCGTCCTTCTGCATGCTCTCTGACATGACAACAGTCTTTTGTTTCCCTTTTAAGCAAAGCCATCCAGTCAAATACCGCTGAATGCCAAAGAGGTCTAATAAAATGCATAATCTCAGTAATAAGCCATAAATCTGTTTAATGGATATTCTCACTTAAGCATATCAGATACACAAAGAGGTCTTTGAAACAAAAGCCTCCCTGTGGTCAGCTGAAATTCACTGATGACAGCCATAGCTGTATTTTGGCTTTAAACTACGCAACTACATGGACTGCCATGTTCTGTAAACTGTGTCCCAACTCGGGGTGTCAGAATGACAGAAAAATGAATAAAACTCAGCTTCTGGGTCATCTGTGAGCCAAACATATCCGGGTGTTTTACTGATCCAAAAATGAATCAGGTATAGACAGAATGATATGGAATAAAAAATACTGAGTGATGAAGCAAGAAAACAACATTTATATCCATTTTTTATTCAAGGGAACAAAATTGGCTGCCTCTACAGGCCTACAAGCAGCATGCTGTTAAATCAATTCACTTAACAGCCTAATTACGGAGGAAAATAAGGGTCTGGTTGTGTATGTAAAGATGTTTGTTTATGAATTAAGTCAGAGTTTATTGTTCAATTCGTATAGAAACGAGGATGCCCCTTTAATCAAAATGTTCAGGAAACGTCTGTACTGTTGTCTTCTTTGACAAGCTTTCATTAAAAATTGTTTAGAGAATAAATGTTAGAAAAGAGAAAAATATTGATATATAAATGAACATCTAAAAAGGTTTAGTTAAAAAATCTTTTTTGCAAAACAACAATCTCTTCGTTTCATCCTGACAAGATATATGATTAAGTAATGACGTGGATACGAGTCTTCATAAGTTCCAGCTTGTATGTTCATGGTCAGATTCTCTGCAGAGCTCTGCCTGACGGATCTCTGAACAGACTCTCAGGAATTGCAATTTCTTTACTTTGTACTATTTCCTTGTCTCAATAAACTTGTAATCATTTTCACTTTTACCACCAGACTCCTCATTCTTGACAGAGAAGTTTTTGCCTTAACAACGGTATAATTTGTGATAACGGACACCTCGTCGGGCATTGTTCTTTACGTATTCTACATCTAACCTTGCTTATTCAGAGCATCACTGCTAAAAACAGATATCTTTGTTCTGACTCATTCAGGTGTGTGTGAACAGGTCTACCTTGGCTCATTAGTTATTTACCAGCATTGTGACTTGTGTTTGGACTGTGTTTTAGTGCATCAGTTCTGTTTACCAGCAGGTCAACATCAACACAACTTCTATTCCACTAGGAGAAATAAACCGGTGGATTCTCACCTAACAGAAAACCCTGCAACAGCTGGGAGGTATTTCATTTTTATAGATTTGCGGCAGAGGCTTGATCTCCTGGGTTCACCTCCCCTTCATTTCTCATCTTACAAGCTCACCTTTGAGACTTTGTTCTTCAAACATCTGTCTCTGGGCACTGTCTGATTGTACTCAGTAGGATCCCTTCTTCCAAGAAGCAAGGGCAGCAGGACCAGACTTTGTGTGTGACACACATCCCCATCCACAAATAGCATCTACAATCCAATCGCACAGCAATGGTTCAATGTAAACAGCATGAGGCTGCTACACTGTTCTCCTGAGATGTAAGTGATTAAGAAGGGAGCAGCAAAAGCGACTGCCTTCAAGATGTTTTCCTTCCAAACTGCATTTGACAGTAAACTGTAGTAATTTAATGATGAATGTGTTTCCCCTGGTTTATTGGCCTCTCGAGGGCTGCTGGTGTTGCTTTGCGAGGCGGGGACGTGGTATTCCCATCAGCAGTTGGAAATGAGATGGGCGGTGTGAAACTGGAATAGCCAGTGTTCTGTGGACGTGTGCTTGTATGCAACATAAAGAAACAGCACGGATAGTCCTCATCATGCATTCATCTGACTCCTTCAGCAGCTTCTGTCCCATTAATAATGAGTAGACTCTCCTGTGTCCTGTGCAAAATTATACCCACCACCTGCACACCCCAGCACGACCCTTTCACTGACTGTGTGTCTGCATGTGTGTGTGACTATCTGTATGCACGGTGCTCAGCAGGGTGTGCGCACACACTACTTGTACTTGTTAAGGTCAATCTAATTCAGTCAGACATTTGTTTGTGTTGGTTAAAATAAAATCAGATAATTATATATGGCTTCAAAAATCCCAAAGATTATCAAATAATTCCAGTCAGGTACGAGTGAGGAAACCGTGTTTTTAATACCTCAGTATCATCAGTCTGATGCAGATGATAACACATGCATTGATTAGGGCCAAGAAATTAGAAAGCAACAAACTGCTTTAAGCTTAAAAACTGAAACATTTTCTGGAAAGTTAAAAACTGCTGCTGCAGGATTTATTGTAACTTTGTTTTTGGTGAACATGCAAAACAGTTGTTTAATTTTGGAGCATCTATTCTTGAACTTGACTAAAATTAAAGAGACTTATTCCTCAATGCAACCATTTTGTAGGACAGAAGCAGGAAAATAAACATGTCAGCTGTTCGGTGGGACAGGTGGTAAAAATTGTTGGACAGGTTGGTGCAGACCGAACAACCTCTGCATCAACGTGAAGAAGACCAAGGAGATAATAGTGGACTTCAGAAGGGGCAGACACCTCCCCCCTC
>JBAMHV010000012.1:23168007-23181774 GCA_037177535.1 Pseudomugil gertrudae
GCTCATCTGGGGGGATCCCGAGGCGTTCCCAGGCCAGCCGCGAGATGTAATCGGTCCAGCGTATCCTGGGTCTCCCCGGGGCCTCCTCCCACAGGGACGTGCCCGGAACACCTCACTAGGGAGGCGTCCAGGAGGCATCCTAACCAGATACCCGAGCCACCTCATCTGGCTCCTCTCCATAAACACATTCCATCGTTCTGAAAGGTTCCTGTAAAAAGCACGTGTATATTTCTCTCTGCAGTGCAGAATTTCATGGGACGTGTGGCTCATAGGCCCGTTTCACAACCTGCTTCAGCGTTTAAAATATGTCGAAGGCCTGCAGGACAAAGATGGAGGGGTGACAATAAATAGCTGACCCAACAAAAACCATTCATACAGTCTGAAAATAAAATGTTCCATTTTTATTTGCATGTTCCCAAACCATTGTTTTTCTAAAGTGGGATTATTAGGATGTGTCTGTGTGTGTGTGTGCGTGTGTGTGCATGTATTTTGCAGTAAACTGTAAGCTGTAGGATGCATACTGCTGCTGAAAGTAGCAGGTATTCTTTACTCTGCTTTTCTCTTTGCAGCTGCTGGGCATCATCCTCAGCTGCGTCTTCTGGAACCTGCTGGTGGACATGAGCGAGTCGGCCGACATGGTGGACTTCAAGCTGAAAAAGTCTGAGTTCGAGTACAGCGATCTGGACCTGGCCGGCGCCGGCTGGTGCATGTGCCTGCCGAGGGACGGCGGCTACCTGCCCGTGCCCGTCGCCGAGCCTGAACTGGACCCCATCGACGTTCACCTGGAGAAGCTGAAGAAGCAGCCGCCTCGTACTCACTCTCAGCTTCAAAAGCTGCAGCAGTCCAGATCCGCCAGCGGGCTGGACGAGGTAGACGTTAGCCGCAAACACAAAAGGGAACACTGAGCGTTGTTTTTTATTTTTGCCTTCATGCTTTATCTGTCATAGTAACCGTTGCATTTGTTGAAGTTGTGTTGCACTACATGGACGAACGTAATGACTGGATCAGGGAAATTACAGCTAAAGGGATCAGAGATGCTTTAGCACCTTGAATTTGTTTACAACAAACTTAGAACAAAAAGTGTTGGCTTGTTTTTCTAAAAAAGGGCATTTTGTTAATTGTTTATCACATTTATTTCTGGTAATTCGTATCATATTTTGTTTGTATTTTTCGCCTTAATCGAGCGGTGTCATGTGCTAAAGCTTACCTCAGGCTGTTGGGAGAACGGCCCGGTAGCCGGAAGACACTACTGTTTGGTTGTGTAAATTAATGGTAGCTTGAAAAGTTGTTTTTCTTTGTGTGAGAATTAGGACTAGCAAAGTGTGTCACGTGTAGCGTCTGTGACGGATGTATAAAAAGTTTGTGTAAAAAAAGATGTTTTAATTTAATGATTTTTCTTTGATTTGTGCAATCACTGTAAGACTGTTGTGAAATAACATGGGATGCATGTTTTGTACTGTATATGAAGTCATTTTAAAGGGGAAAAACTTTCATCAGGGGTCATTTTCATTTCAGTGATGATTTTATTCCTCATTGTTTAACAGAAGGATCCAGATTAAGCACCAGTGAAAAGCGACTGACCGTTTTTGTATGACTTTATGGTTTTGAGCTTCCTCCTAACGTCTGCTTTGTAAAAGCACAACTCTTCTTGTCAATAAAGCTGAATTTGTCTATTTGTTTTATTTATTATCCGTGCTGTTCTGACGAGGTATGCCAAACTGAGATGACACCAGACCGTAACTTTATTCCTTCCAGCAGCAGCTTTCTCTACAATCACTCGTTCCCAGTTGAATTCCCAGAGAGAGCTACAGCGGTAATGGGGAGGAAACGTGATGGGTTGCCATGGTCTGTCAGCTCCTCCACCAGTGAAACATCCTTACTCTGTTTAACACCCTGTTTACCCTCCCGAGATGCATGAACACAGGTCATAATAATGAAATCAACAAGCGGTGCATGAATGCACACAGCTCTCGCTGCAGGTCACCAGTCCTCACTTCTAACCTCTTCCTATTATTGAGATGATTAAGAGACAGTGCAGCTGGAAGAATTACACACAGGAAACCAATTACTTTGCTTTCCTTATGCAATATAAGAGCAGGATGTGCACACATGAGTAAGCTGGGAGGGATTTTGTTTTGTTCTGGTCATATTGGGAAATGCGTGTACCTGTCAAGGACGAGTTCCTCCACATGTTTAGCTCAGATAAAAGGATATAACTCGTGTATTTTTTATATTTCAGAAACTGAAGAGCAGCTGATGTTATCCTGGCAGAACGGTTTTTAAACAAACTTTAGTTATGGGTTGGTCATAATAGTTACAAAAGTGGAAGCAGTTGTGGAATAACTTATGTTATTGGTTTGCTCACACTCACAGACAACAGGCTGTATGACCACCAGCGAACACACACACACACACACTCGTATACCAGCGAGGCAGCACTGGAGGCCAGTGTCGCAGTGACGGCTTGACTTATAAAGCAACATTTAAATCAGTGACCGTCCCCATAAGCACAGCACTCCTTACAGGTTGTGGAAAAGAGGACACACCAGTCACTCCCAGTAAAAGTTTAAGCTTGTTGTCATCAGCCTGTTACTGTCTCTGATGTAACTCCCGTCTGTCCCTCTTAACAAGACAAACAACTGTTAAGCCTTGTTTACAGCCATGTAAAGCCACACGGTGCATGGAGCTTTATTTCCAGAGGAGGCCGGACCGAGAGGTTTGCAGTCAATTTCACACCCAATGCTCCGTGTGCTGCAGGGGGGGAACAGAGATTAGATGAGCTGTATCCTCTGGGTATAAAATACACACGTTTTCATGGTGGTTGATTATAAAGTAGCTGCTCAGCTTCTGCATCCCCCCCACCTCACCCCCATCTTTCTGCTTTACCTCTGTGAGGTTTTTTTTTTTATAGCTGCACATCTTCAGATCCTCATTCCCATGTCAATAAGATTTTAACACCATCTTAAACAGCTTATCTCTGCGCTCTGTGAGTTCTGGGGCTACAGGGAGGGCTGGGAGTCATTTTCAGTGCAACCACTGGAGATCATTTCTGTCTGAGGTCAGAGTTTTCAGAGCTCACAGATGCTTACAGGGTCATGGTGTAGACTGCATGACTTGTTCCAAACCTGCCTCAGCAACATCTGTTTCATTTTATCTGCAGGTTTGTTTGACGGCACAGTTGAGAAACAAACTAATTGTGTTACGGCTGCAGTGTCATCAGTGTGTTTCTGACATGGAAGTCACTGCAAGTTAAACAGAATGGAGAATTTTACTGCAACAGAGTGAAGATGTAATTGTTGCTTGTGCAAATAGCTTGTAAATATGTTTATAATACAGACAACATGCTAAAAAATACGCCAGTAAAACCTGAATCTACATAAATAAGTTGTTACAGAGCTGCTTCTTTACAAACAACAAACCCAATAACAGAGTCAAGCCCTCTTTCTGCAAGCATAAGCTTTACGTAACTTTATGTCCTTACTGTAAAACCATAACTAAAAGATCTGTTTTATTGATACTTTATAGTTACAAGTGATGAATGATCTCGCTTTTAACCAACATTAAAGATGTTGAGGAGAAGTTGAGGGTGACTGTTACTCCTGAACGAGGAAATCATTTAGGATGCAAAGCTCATTTCCACAACAACATCAAAGCTCATTTGTTGTGTCCCACAGCTATGCTATGTTTATATTCCTCCTATTCAGGGACAGTGGAAGCCCTCTGTGGGTAAACCATAAAACACAGATTCTAGTTTTTCACACCGTGTTGATTTAGTGGCAGAAATCTTTGTTTTAGCTGCTTTTGGGACCATGCAGCACACAAACAAAATCACTAATCATAATGTTCTTGTGTCGACTGAATAATCCATAGATGGTAGCAAACTACACATCCCAAAATCCACACTGTTGCCCTCATAACGGAGCTATACGGGCTGAGATGCACGTGCACATATAAACAATAAACTGCAAGCCTGCTGGCAGAATTAAAATGAAAAGATTCAATCTGAGAGACAAAGACAACCATGAGCACGATGTTTATATGTCATGGTGTTACTGTTGATTGCAAACAGCTGCACACTGCAGGTCCCAGAAGAGGAGTCGTTTCCCTGAGCAACAGCAGCATCACAGAACTATGTATGTACAAGGAGAACAGGAATACACAGACCTGTCCAAAACTAGTCAGTTAATAAATGAGCAAACCGTGAGAAGCATGCAGCGGTTAGAATGAACATAAATGAGTATTTATGAGTAATGTAATGGCTCTTCAGCTATCTTGTCTCAAATACACGATTAGCTTGTAAAAGAGAAAGCACAGACCTCCACGCTGCATAAACAATAAGCTCCAAAATGATCTCTCTTTTGCTGCCAAGTGAGCAAAGTTTACATGGTAAGCAGCAGGAATGTCATGTGCATACATGTGCATACTCTGCAAGAGAACAGATGCTGTTTTCACATGTGAATTCCTCATTTTGGCTCAATTTCTCTGGATAATGACAACATAATATTATTATCTACTGTTTAGATGTTGTTAGGACCAGACTCATACGCTGTAATGAAAGCTGTTGCACATCCGAGTTAAAAACTGTTTCATTGTTGCTCCTTTTCTCTGCTTTGTAAACCCATTGAAGCAGCTTCAGATCAGATGCATCTCCTTTCATATGCTTTCCACTTCCAGAAGGCAACACAGTTTTTGTTTCAGTGCTTGCTACACCATAACTTCCTGCCTGAAGCTCTCTCTGCACAGCTGCAGCGTGCCCGTTATTGACCCTGTCATGAGACAGAGAGACAGACAGATAGATAGTGGGACGGAGAGACAAACAGAAATGAGCTACGGTCTTTGCTGAGTTTGTCCCACTCAGTAGTTTGTTGGAGCTCCACTGGCATGTTTTCACTGATGCGACTCAAAGAGCAGCAAATTCTTCTCTCTTTTCTGTCATTCCAGCACATAACTAATCCAGGTAGGTCATTTTGTTTTCCCCTCTCCTGTGTTTTATGCTCTTTTATGTGTTTTATGCTGTTTTTCCATGTTTAATTGTCCCCTTCTGACTGCGTCTGCTCTCAGTAATGTAGACTCAGGGATGGACATAGACCTAGCTTATAGAAGCATCAATGTGAAGACTGTTGCATCTTAAAGAACAACATTAATACTGAATATTAAAGCAGAATTATTGTTAAATTAACAGCAAAGCTAAACATACAGTAGATTAATTAGAATTTGGCTTTCCTGCTTGAAAACGTCACTAGATTGTTGTTATTTAATCTGTTGATGAGTTTCATAGACATAACTGTTGCAGAAAATAAAAAGAATAAATAAAAAATCAAGATCAAGCAACTTTCTGAGAAGCTGAAGTGATCCAGACAGTTTTTAAACATGCTAAAATCTGCTTTTATTGATCTAATAACCAATATTTCACACACTTTTAATCAGTGGATATGGCTAGAGGAGGCATTGATAAAAGAAGAGCTGTTTAATGTTTAAAACATGCTGTGTGTGTCATCAGAATCTGAATTTAATGTCCGTTTGTGCTACTTTGAGCATAAATGTGTAAAAAGTTAAATGAAGTACGTTTAATTGCATTAAATATCTTCACCAAAAACACTGACTGGACAGAGCAGCGTGTCTGTTTTGGCTCGCCAGTGCACCATGTCCACATCTCAGGCCACATGACCACTCTATCTCGTGCACACATTAATGCACCAGTGTATTACTTCTGCATCATGCAGGGTGGGCTGTTTAGAGGCCGGGCAAGCCCATCGATCTGCTCGTGAGGGGGCCGCTCGCAGCTCTCGCTCCATCTGCCCACTGGGTGTGAAGGACACTGATGTGACAGCACTAATTACAGAGGCAGGAAGCCAAAGCTACCAGCATTCACAGCAGCAGCTCAAGCGAGCTCTCCTGGGCTAAAACCACCCTCCACCAGCCATTTTACACCACCCATCCCTCCAGGGCAGTATTTCAGGCGTGCCATACCAGAAGATGGTATGAAAGTGATGCAAACCAGAGATCAGAGAGCATTTATAAACAAATGGTGTATTCACTAAATCCCTAAATGTGAACTGCATGCTAACATATTGATTATCACACTTCAGCTCTTTATTTTGTGGCAGTTTAAGCTCTGGAGGTTAAATTCACAGACTTTCACACTCAATGGAAAAAGCTCTGATATCATCACATCTTTGTTTTAGCTGATGATGGGAAACTGGTCATGCTGCTGGAACCAGCGTGTTCCAGCCTTCTCGGGTTGTCCTTAAGCATGCAGCAGCTTTTCCAACCTGTCCATGCACACCTGTGTTTAGATGCTGAACATTAACATGTACTCCTGTGAGCGGATCATTCAGTGAGTAAGAAGGCAGACTGAGGTCCATGTGATCACATCTTGGTTATGTAGTGCTCTTTGTTGCTTGGCTAATTTAACGAGGAAACAACAGAATTCCAGTTATTTACATAAAATACATCGAGCTTTATCTATAACTACACATCTGCATATTTATCAGTAATTCTTCCAGATCTAAAGTATATTTACCTCTGCAGGTATACTTTTACATGTTTCACTGAGTTTTGTCTCATACATTATCTTTGTTTTCTTGATGTTCTTCCCTCTGATGACGCATCTTTCACATGTTTTGAACTGTAGAGACAGAATGCAGCTGTCTATATGAGCAAAAGCAAACCAGGCGTCAGCTCAAGCACCTAAAACAACCACGGCCCCCTCACACAGCCATCCTGAAACAATGTCATCCATTTCTAACTAAAGATTATTTCTGACCAAAAGGATTTTTGGTTTAAACCTTGTGGTAAGTAGCGTGGCCAGAGTGGCTAAATGAAGGCGGTAGGCAGAGGTCCTCCAACATGACAACTTTTTATTTAACACTGGTGCATGTTAGCAAAGAAACAAATGGAAATCAAAAAGAAAACAAATAAAGTAACTTAACAATTACTTTTTACCAACTACACATAAGTCAAATCAAATATACCCGAGTTAACCTAACATGCACCCTGCTACATAAATCAGGCCTCGAGATATACAAAAGACCAGCCTTAAATAGTCTCTCCCACCCGGATCTCAAAATGGCCGCCCTCAGCATCTACCATTTGCCAGGTAAGCCTCACCTCAAAACCCCAACCATCCAAGCTTCTCTGAAGTCACTCTGCTCCCTGTGACTTCAACTAAAGCCCTACACAGTTTCCCAATCAAAATATGTCATGCCCAATACATATTCTAAACACAATAAGAGATTCCTGTAACACCTTGCCACTTTATCCCCTCCATACATGCTTCACTCCAATGGTATCACTAATTGGCTTAAACCATATAGGAAATAAACAACAGTGACAACTGGTGGTACTCATCCACTTTGTCACAAACATAAATACAATCATTTTGCCAGATAAGACATTTACTACACAGAAGTTTAGTTTAGCTAAACTTGGCTTGTGCAGACAGACTGCACCCTTTGACACCACAGAATGATCGCCTTGTCATTTCATTCCTAATCTTAATTCCTCTTTAATCTCTGAACTAATTGGTGTTTTATCATGTTGATCAGTGCTTATCAGCACACTTGGTGTTGCAGCTGAAACTGAATATACATGTATGTTCATGTTGGAACAAACTCTGAAACAAATCTGTGTGAAATAAGACATTAAGTTGGAATTACTGGCTGAACTTTAACCTTTGACCTGACTAAATGTGAGTTTTTAATATGCTTATAACACCACTACTGTAATTAATACCCTTATAGTTTTCAGCATGATCTACACACACACACAGATCCACTTTGCTGGTACCACTCAGTGTGTGAACTGGTGTGATAAGATACCCTCACAGCTGTTTTAATTATGCACATTTTTATCGATCAGGCCCCCCTCTTAATTATGTTCCTATTGATCTGCACTGTAACCTCACATGCAGGTCAGCAAACAGGGCCGGCCATTGCTGGTTTCACCGCAGCTGGAGGCTTATGTCCCAGAAACAGAGCAGTGACACATGCACACACAAATGACAACATTAAACACTGCAGGTGTGCTTTTGCATGAAAAGAACTCAAAATCACGCATGTGGAGCAAAGGATACACACAGATACAGTAACCAGAACATGCTGGGATGAACTTACATGTTTCTCTTCCTTACTGTCAGAATGGAGCATGGAGACAGAGGGATGGGTCTTTCTCACCTTCGCTATGAAGAGGAGGAGGGTGAGTGTCATGTGTGTGTGTTATGGCATGTGTGTGAAGCATTTGCTTGTACTGGAGGCATTAGGGAGTTGTATATGAGTACTTTCAGGGTAAACAGCAGGCTCTGTTCCTTTCCAAGGCAATCAGTATTGCAGTTCCTCATTGTTCCGGTATTCCAGCTGGAGTGTGTGAAAGTCCTTTTACCAGAGGATCAAACTTACACTTGATTGGTTTGCAGTGTCAGCTGAGATTCTCTTACATCATTTATTTAGTTATGATGGCTTCCTTCAAAACTGCATGTGAAAGTAATGACTTCTGAAAAGCTAAACTGTCACTTGACTCCATTTAATAACCAGGAAACTGTCTTTTTACAGATCATCAGTCCATCTACATTGGTGTCCCAGTATCTCGAGGATACAGACGCAAACGCAGGAGAAGGCGCTCTAGTCGAGATGCTCCTAGCACGGATAGAGACAGACATTATGGCCACAGACAGCACGGTCACGAGCGGTATACAGAGATAGACATGGAGGAGGGACTCATGGACTCGTCTGAGCAGGGTCTTCAAGACATCAACCGCACAAGTAAGGACAAAGCCAGACAGTCACGAGACAGCATCAAAAGATCCGATAACATCCATAACTACTTTTGTTTAGTTCAGTAGATCTCTGAAAACATCAAATATATCAGCAGATCTAGTGAAGTCAGGTTAGAATGAGTAATCATCAGATTGTAGAGTCATGAGGACAGAGCCTGGTGCTGCTCTACACGGTCAGGGGTCAGGGGTGACTGTGAACTCCCATTTAGGCAAACTTCTTTCTCTCACAACATCCTATCATATCGGGGAGGAAGATTCTGGATGAGTGTCCCACTCTCAGTGAGGGAAAGCACCAGTTTCCCTGCTTTCAAGAAAAATCTAAAAATGTGCTTAAAGAATTTACAAACATGTAACCATGTATAAATATTTTTAATCTGGACATTGGACTCAGGCAATATTCCCCTGTCAATTCAGACCCTGCTAAAAAAAATAAAGCAGGTAACAGGCATTAGGAACCAGTGCAATAAAACCCAGGGGCAATAGAACTTGGTGTAATAGTGCAATTGAAGGGTTTGTGCAACACGGGGCATGTGCAATAGAAGTTTGTGCAATATGAATTAGTCCAATAGGGGTCTGCGCAATAATAGGGTTCTATTTATGTGTCTATTTAACAAATATGTCATTGTCATGTCCTGACTGATCGCTGTTTCCTGGCATATCTGGCATATTTACATTTGTATAAAATGTTCATTAATATGCATTGTTCCACCCTTTTTTACAAATAAATAAAATAAAATATATAAGAAAAACTGTCCCAGTAAAATAAAGAACGCACACACCGTGTAAGGGAAATGATGTCCCAGCTAACACAGAGCAGTCCTGCTAAACTGTCTCCATCCAGAGCAAACAGGGTCATGGATGCACCCTGACATTTACCTGGCTTTAAACCAAATACTTTCAATGTTTAGCAAAGTTGCATCGTAGCAAAATTAGTTTAAATAAATGTATAAATGAGTAAAACAGCCATAATGTGAAAGCACCAGCATGCAATAAAGTGCCATACACATCATGCTCCCTGTTTCTTCAGCCACTAGTTAGTGGTATCCTCATACTGGTATTAAGCATTTGTTTCCTGGGCTTTGTTTTCTCCTTTATTGATAAAGCTTTGTAACTTTGGAGAAGGATAACTTGGCACTTCCTGCTCATGCTCCAGAAAGAGTCAGAAACCAGGAGGGTTGATTAATGTGTGACAAGATGGGAATGAAAATGTATTGTAAGCCACCACTGACCCACCTCGTCTATCAGGATGTGTTTCTAAATGCAATATGGTATCGAGTCCAGGCTGAGAGGACAACCATCTCATGGTAAAGCTTCTGGTTTGTGGAGCTGAGGTCCAGAAATGTTCTGTACCAGTAAGGGAAATAGCTCAGGGTAGATAAAAATGTAGATGATTGTTTCTGTTGCTTTACTGATGTCTTTGCATAAATTATTTCAGCATTTATGACACAAATCTGCTAAAAATCATTTTAAAACACCAACATGTTTTATGTTTTTTACCCTTTAAAGCCTGACTGAGGTGAAAATGAGAAGTCTGTTTTATTTGATGACTTTATTCAAACATGTCATTTATTACTGTGTAACTACCACGTGTCGTCTTCTGGCTCCTGGTTTCCACCTCGCTACAGAGGACCAGTGTCAGATTTTATGCAACAGGTTTTTTTTACCATGAACATTAAAGGACCACGTTGTGAAACATCATTCTGCACATTTTTATATATTCTTAATACTAAACTGCACTGATGTCTGGTGTGACAGGCTGGCTTTAATATAAAAGCTCTTTGTTGTGCGTCTGATTTAGTTTCCTTCCAGCAGGAGCCGTGGTTCATGCAGGCCTCTGCTTCTTTGGCTCTCAAAGACTTTGGCTGCAGGAATTCACTTATTAAATCAATGTGACGCAATCAGCAGAAAGGCAGCAAATATGTTGCTCTGCCTGGGCTATACGGTTACATCAATACAGTCCTCTGTAGCGTGTAGCTATTTACAGCCACATATTGGGAAATAAACAAATATTACAACAGAACAAAAGTTTAGGTTTGTTTTATTTTAGGTGAGGATGTTACCAAAAGATCCTATTTAGGAAAAAGAAAAGGGAAGGATGTTTACAGGAGATTTACTGATAGCAGCTGTCAATAGAAAACTTCAATATTATTGATCCCTGGTGGATTCCTGTAGGTCATTACTGTCCATATGTCAGTGGTGCCATAGACAGATCGTTACACAGCACCAGTCACAAGCACAGGGTCCATTCAAGCCTTACATTCAACCAGTACAACAGTGTGAGTACAGGCTGATTAGTGAGTCCCAGCATTGTGTCATCTGGATGCTTTAAGATAGCAGTCGTCACCATGGCAACGTGGGCTCATCCGCTAAGGGATGGAGCCGCCACAAATTCATTTTCACATGGTAAAACCATGTAAACTGAGTCTGTGCAACTGCTTTACATTGTAATGTTGGTTTGTAAGCACGTTAATAATATATTTATTCTTCATATCAAACCTCAAGAGAAATGTAGTGCAGGTGGGGCTCTGTAGCGCTGCTGGTGTGGCTGTTGATAAGGTCATCACACTGTGTAAAACAGGAATAAAACAATGTTTTTATCTTTTCAAATGAGTAAATCTGATCTGTTCAATTACAATGACAGGTTCCTTTTGGAGGGCTTGTATTGTCTTCCTCTTAAAATACAGCTTAATTTGTTTATTTGATTTATTTTTTACTGTTTAGGACCTCTGGGTTTTATTTGTTGCATTTTGTGCCAGATGTTTATTAAGTCCAGCACCACTTCAAACATCATGCTGTTGTAGCAGTTTAGCGTTGCCTTGCTGATATGTGTTCCATAGAAACACCCGGGTGTTGCATATGCTGCTTTAAAACCCGTTTAAGGCCTGATGATAACAATCCAGATGAAAAGTTCTCAGCTCCAGAGGAAATTCACATAAGCCCTATTCCCCCGCAGTCATGCAGCTCAGCACAGTACAGGCCGGTACGTCTTTTCTTGGGATTTTTACTGGCAAACACTGAGGAAGGTGCCAGAATAACTAATTCTAAGCTGTTTTCATTTTTGGGGGACCTTTGGATTGGAGTCCCCTTCCTACTAGCCCAACATAAGGAGCTTATTACAATCTTTACATGTGTGGTTAAAAGCTGTGAAGAAGAACAAACAAACTATTGAACGTTCTCATTTCTCTTCTTTTTTCTTCTGTTTGACATCATGCTTTAATGTAGCTGATGAAGCTATTTCCATGTGGCTCATAGCTGTGAGAATGCAACACAGCTCAGGGTTTACTGAAGCAAACTGCACTAAACTAACATCGTTACAAGCTGCAGGACGTTTTTACATGATGAAGAACTGACCTGCATGCACACAGCATACTGTGTTCTCTGACTTCTGCAAATGTCCATGCAGAGACTTCCATTGTAAAAACACAGCCTGTTTTTTCATGCAGTAACACTTTAAAGTCTCTGTTCAAACATCTAATACTGATTTAAATTGTGCTACAATTTTTGGATGAATTCTTTTTTTCACATTTTACTTGTTTTTTTAGTGGAATAACACTTTATAGCCATATTCTAAGTTTCTTCCACTTTTAATACCATAAAAAATACCATAAAACATTATTATTGTTCTTATTTTAGCTTTTTCTTTTGTTTCACAGCAACAAATCTGTAAATTGTGTCTGCAGTGTTAATGTGTTAGATGTATGGACATGTTGCAGATCATGAATAAGCTGAAAGTCATCCAGCTGCTTGTTGAAAGGCAAACTGCTACCACGTCTCACCACCTCAGGCTCATTTTAAGCTGTCAAAACATCCAAAAACAATGTTCCCTTACAGTTAAATCTGATTCCTCCTCCCTCATCCAGTGTCACCAGCAGCAGAGCGATTACGATACATCCTGAGCGAAGATGATGACATGCACACACCAACACTCTTCACTGAGATGGACACTCTGCAGCGAGAAGGAGACGAGCTGGAGTGGAAGGAGTCAGCCAGGTGAGCGACTGCATCCACACAAAAACACACAAGCAGCATCAGATGATTGACTGGAGATACAAACTGAAGTGTCCAGCTGCACGGCTAAAAGTTTCCCTAAAAGGTGATATTTTCTCAGTTAAACTGCTGAACAAACCATCAGTTCAAAGTCTGCTCAAACTGGTCATGGTGGTGAAGAAAGAAGTGAATATTTCCAGCTGGGGTGAAACAAAAAGCACTTTGACTGACACAGAGTAACGTCATGCTTGACTTTTGTGTTTCTGTCATTTCTTCAGGTGGGTGAAGTTTGAGGAAAAGGTGGAAGAGGGAGGAGAGAGATGGAGTAAACCCCACGTGTCCACACTGTCCCTGCACAGTCTTTTTGAGCTCAGGACATGTCTCCAAACAGGAACAGTGCTCCTGGATCTGGAAGGCTACTCGCTGCCTCAAATAGTCGGTGAGACGTTCAACGCCTTCCCTTTGAATGAACCCGTCTGAACTCCGGCTGTTAAGACCAAACACGCTGCAGACAAACTGAAATGAAAAATACTTTATTGATTCCAGAGAGAAATTCTAAACAAATAATGTATAAAAATATGAGAACAAATAAAAATCAACTAATTGTTTTACTTTTTTAAAATATTATATTTGTTTAATATTATATTTTTAATACTTTTCATACACAAATAAATAATTCAGTATTATATTTTATATTATAACCTGTGATCCATGCAGGTTGTGGTCATATCCTTGCTTAAAAATCTTCCAGCGGGTGCCATCTACCTGCAGACCTTTCCAACCTCAATGTAAACTATTCACCAGACGCTGTAGGCACCAAATTAAAACATACTCTTTATTTATTTATATGTTTCATACCCTTTCATCAGGACTATGTTCATTAAAAAAAATGGGATTATACAGCAGAAGTACAAAGAAGCAGCTTCAGTTACAGGCTACTGTCTCTGTCCTGTTCCACTGATCGTCTCAGGAAGTCATTTGTCCCACAGGCAATACGACTTTACAAT
>JBAMHV010000012.1:23231829-23244336 GCA_037177535.1 Pseudomugil gertrudae
AAACTTGAGCCAGGCTTTCCCTAACTCCAGCATCCTTTGCTAAACCTTTAAGATCCGCCTTGTACCGGTAGTTTTCATTTCTCTGACAGCTCGTGGAGGCTCGTGGAGGCATCGCGCGGCCTGCATCCTCTACTTCCGGTAAGGGAAGCTCAGTCAGCTGTCACAGTCTGCGAGGCGACGAGCAGGAACACCAACAACAGCTAAAATGTCCAGCTTTTACAACAACTTCAGCGGTTACACGATGACGCAGCTTAACGAAATTTTGGAGGACGACAACAAACTGACCAAAATGGTACAGGATATGGATGAGGTATGTTAATCCGCGCGACATTGTAGTGCAGTGTTAGCTTTTTCTCGCTCACTGTGCTTTTTTCTCTCTCCTGCCTTTGTTGTGCTTTCCCAACACATCGGTACAGTTACGGAATCGGCTCAATCTTCACTAGCGTGTAACTTTAAAATGAGAGATCAGCAGCAATACGGATATTTATGGTTAACATCAGGATGGAGCAGGGTTAAGCTTTGTTTAAGTTTTAGCACTTAAATGTTCCCAGTTTACGACACAGTTTTCCCAAAACCCCTCCTTCCCCAGACAACAGAAGCTTGTCTATGCTCAGTAAAGTACGGCGAATAATACACTTTTAATAATTCTTCTAACATAATATTTTGGGTGAAATAAATAAGCTATCTTCTACATTGTGTGAGAGGTTACCATGCTAAACTCGACTCAAAATGACCCCAGTTTAGCACAGGTAGACTGAAGTTAGCATCCTCATTATGATTGTTAACACACATATATGTTAAAATAACTGGGTTTTATCGAAACAAGCGTGTTGTAGATTAAACTGTGGATTCACTGGGTTACATCATAGTTTGAAGGAAATATGAGTCAACCTGGAAAACTTCCAGAGGACTTGTTTCTCTCTTGGCTCATAACCAAACTCCATAGAAGCTGCGCGAGGACCTTGTATTTCCTAATGAACGTGTACCTGTGTTGTCATAAAGCCTCATCAAGATAAGCCTCATTTTTCCATACTCTGAGTGATTACCAACCACAGACAGATATTTGGCATATCAGAGGGGTCGACTTCAGATTAGGATTTTACACAGGATTTGTGCTTCTAGTTATTTCTCATGCTGCTGCTCCTTCCATGATGCTCTGTGGCGTTGAATCTACCCCAGTATCCTGCTGCTGGTTTAACCCAAGCAGAGTTTTAATTTTGGGACAACTTTCCCACAATGCATCCTTGTGTTATTTAGCTTTAATTGGAAGATCTAAAATCTGGAGAGGACCCTTCACATCCCCTGTAGCTTGATCAAACAGCCATTGTCAGGGCACAGGAGTTTGTCTTGACTCGTGTATGTTGTCATGGCACCTGGGACAGGCTTATTTCAGCTCATTCTGCAGTAGGGAGGATTTCTAGTTTAAAACAGAGTAAAGTATTTATAGATGAGATGAACTACAGTGTAAATACTGTGTTAGTGTAGCTGGTAGCGCTACCAGAATCCAGTGAGCTGTCATTATGGCGCTCTGACTGAATGCAGTGCTGTGAGCTGCTCTGTTGTGTTGTCCCTACTGTTTCTCATCCACACCCTGTGCATGTTACCATAGTTTCATTCTCTTCATCCCATAGTTCTCAGAGAGGGAGGGACTCGCAAACGTTTGTCATGAGATTGTGGGATAGGTGGAAGACTGTAAGTCAAGTAAAGGCATGCCTGAGCCGAAGATAAACCCTCTGTGTATTAGCTTCTTTACAGTACTGTGGATGGGAGCGAAGGGAAGGGGATGTCAAGAGGCCAACCTGAAATTGCATGGTAGTACTGTGCCTCAGGACTCATGCCCTTACTGAGGCCAATAATCCTCTGTGGTTTGTTTGTGGAACACACACAAACTACAGTACTTGGTTTGTTTTGAATAATGCAAATGACAATGTCAGCAATTTGTTTTCAGTGAAACCTTCTTTTCTTTAAGCTGTTGGTAGCTTTTAATATCAGCTGTGGATGAAAAACGCATATAAATCTGTGACATGAAGATATAGCAATAAAATTGATAGAATCAGCTCATTGATTTGTGCGTTCACACAGTGTTTAGCTACAGATGCTGTGTTGCTTCGCAGCCTGTTAGGAATGTAAGCGTGCTGTTCTTCATTTGCTGGGAAGCCTACGTGTTTTATGATTGTGACTGCTTTCAGTTGGAAACGGAGCTGATAATCAGTATTGTTGTATGTCTTACAATGATCTCTGTTGTTGGAGTTAGTTGACCTAGATCATTTAGATCATTCTGTTTACCCTGCTTCATATAGGTCCCCTATTTGTTGAGTTGTAAAGTTCAGAGCTCTCTAGTCACAATAAGACTTGAGAGTATATGAATCTGTTTCTTAGCTGTTTTAAAAACTGTGGTTTTAGTCGAGTCTTTTCAGTTCTGGCTGTGTTTGCTCAAGAGGAAAGAGTAAAAATAGATAGAACTGCCATTTTAGTGATAAAGTGGTTTGTGGTTGTTTAAAGGAAGGATGAAAAGAAATATAAAAAAGGTACAAGTGATTAAAAATGATGGCTTCGGTTTGTTACACTGCACTGTTATCTTGTTTTGAGTTACACCAGCTCTTGAAAATGTATGCCTTCGTTCCATTGAGGCAAGTGCTTATCCTACATTTCTTCTGATTATTTCAGGCTTTATGGAGAAAAGGGAGCAATGTCGAGCATTTCTCCCAGCAAACAATCATGTGTGTGGTCTGACAGAGCAGGCCTACAGGAACAGATGCTATATAAGGATCTGCTGGGTCTGTGGGGATGTCATGTCATATCTGTATTATGTATATGTGTGTATATATATATATATATATATACACACACACACGTATATACATAATAGTTGACAGAAGCCCTATCAAACTCACACTTTGCCAGGTTGACAGTCAAATTGGCATCACGCGGGCGTTAAAACAACATCCAAATCCAGGGAATATGATTCTCCTAAGCATTACTATAAATCAGCACATCATCCAGATACACAGCACATCCTTCCAGCTCAGACACAACCAGGTTCATGAGACGCTGAAAGGTCGCAGGTGCATTTCGCAACAAATTTGGTGACAAAATGGGGAGAACCTACTTAAACAATACTTGGCAGAGGAAAAGCATCGGGTTTAGTGACAGAGTTTACCTTCCGGTGTTCTGTCTTAGCTCTGTCTGCTTTGTCCACCAGCAGACATAGGGGCCCAGCTAGAGCATGATAGCTCAGGTATGTCATTATCAAACATATGTTTAATTTCCCTCTCCATCAACTCTGACAGTGTAGAAACGCTGCGCATTACCCACATCATCATGCTCCAACATCCGGGCACAAGTTGATACATCACTTAAACACGTTGAGTCCAGTCAATGTAACACGATGACTTTCAGACAACAAAGAGCACAGATTAGCAGCAGCCTCTAAATTCTTCACCCAGCCATGTAGCATGACATCATCCGGATTTCACCCAAATAAGACAACCCAAAGGATTTTTCAACCATATCTGCCACTAATACAAGTTTAGTCGTGTGTGTGTGTGTGATAGCGTGTTAAGCCCTTTCCATCCATTCATCAGAATGTAATCACCCATACAAGAATGCACAGAATAGCAAAACAGAAACAACAATAAAGGAATGACAGGCACCCGTAGCCCTCAGAGTATTTACTTTTTGCTAGCTCAAACCAAGGACACGATCCGACACAGAGGCCCCAAAGCCTGAATCCTTCAGACCACATCCAGCTCCAGACTCCAACTCATCAGAGGGAGAAGTGTCAGGTTTAACAGGGCTGAGGTTTGTTACAGGAGCAGACAATGCTACAGGCGTAGCTTCACATCACCTACACACACACACACACACACACACACTCACCACCAGTCAAATGTGTGGACACACTTTTTATTAGGTTTTAATGTGAAAGTGTATCCACATTTGAGTGGTAGTGTAAATAATGAGTGTGTACGTGTTTCCTGGTTTTTATACATGGACCTCATTCATTTCAACCACTAAACAACACTTTTAGACACCGGTCCCCTCTCGTGTATTTTTACTCTCCAGTTTTCCTGCGTTTCCTCTCTTAGCCTCGGCTATGTTTGCACATAAGATGTGTTGGCTGAATGTGTAAATGAGTCAGGAGACTTTCTTTATTTAGTCTTCCAGTGTTGCTCTTCCCACTTGTCTTCATCATTTCAGGTCAGATTTGCTCAAAGTGGCGCTCATCACTAAGCTTCACACACAAAACCAGCGTGGACGAGAATGTTTAACATTAGGAAAAATATCTAAATGGTCATTAGGATTCTGTCATGGTTGCTGCTTTTTTTTTTTATAGCATCACCAACTAAAGATTTGAAAACAGCGTCTCCCTAAAAACCCGTTAAGCTAATGAATTGTGCTTATAAGTGAGATAAATGTAGGATCCAGCAAGTCTGTAGCGAAGAAAGGACAAAACTAGATGCTTTCTCTTTGACCAATGACTTTTAAAAGCTCCCTCTCAGATGATTTACAACTTTTATTAAATTATTTAAGCTAACTCTTACTTCACTTTAGCTTGACTTGTATTCCTGAGTGTAATGGTCCTGATGCCATACCCGTGTGAATTAGATTAGAAATGGTCTGTGTTTGCATTCAGCATTTTAGCAGTATTTATTTCTATATGTAAAATGCTCTAAGATTGGTTTTTTGACCTGAATGAGCGCAATATAAATAGAAATGATTTGTCATGAAGTTCATCGGTGCTTACGCTGACATCACTCTGCTCATACCGTACACTGGAAGAACAAATGGATTCCCATGAAAGAGTGAATAGTAAAATACTTTAGTAGTAGAAAGACTATCTAATTAGACTTAATGTACTTTGTAGTATTAGTAGAACTTTAAATAAACAAGTAAATTAAAAGAATCATGAATTTGTACACTACGTGTAGTTTGAGCTGCTCATACTTTCAGTGCACCCAGAGGATTATGGGAGAGGTGTGACAGCCTCATAGAAGCCACTAATGTCTGTTAACACAGTTTATCTCAGCAAACAGGATGTCACTACATGTTGTACAGATATGCTTTTGCTTTTCTTTGTAGATGCAAGAGGTCCAGCAGAGCAAAGAGAAGACGCTGACCAACAATCGAACTCTGGCTGAGCAAAACCTTGCCCTGCAACCCAGGCTGGATCACAAGAAAGAGCAGCTCACCAAGCGCTACGGTTGTCTTCAGGAGACCTTTGAATCTTATCAGCTTCGCAAGTCCACTTTAGGTACACAGCTGTGAGGGTGCAAGACACTGAGAATCAGTTTTTATTGGTCATTAGATCACAGGGTCTTTCATTTTTATGTTACACAGCCCTCAAGACATTTTAACACACTTGTCCATGAATCATGTTGAACTGTGACTTTTAAAAAAAGTAGTTCATTATACACAGATCATGTTCTCCAACACAACCAAGGCTCAGAACTGGAGACATGTTTGTTTTTACCACATCCTCCAGGATAAGCATAGTTCTAATCTTAGAAGCCAACAAGGTGAACTATTTAGTTTTTTAAAGACGTTTGCAGCTCATAAACATCAGTGATAGAACTGGTGTCAGTATTTACGCATTACATCGGGTTTGTGGTGTGATTTCATTGCCTTCATGTTAATTCTTCTCATGTAATCACTTGTATTTGTATGTTTTCATTATATAATTCATTGTGATGAAATACAGTGATCCTTTCTAAAATAGCATCTCTAATCACGGGAAGTCAACGTGAGCTGCAATTCCTTTTTCCACGTCCTCATTGTTCATTCTCTGCGTCACTAAAAGAGACCTGCTTGACCAGTTCTCTCATTTCCCATCCAGCAGTCTCATTACCACGTCCTGATTTTACTGCAGCTGTAATACACTTTGGTTTTAGCTGAGCACATTCCACATCTGATTTAATCTCTTCCTGGATCATAAAGGCCTCATGTGGAGGTAACATCCTTCACAGACACAACTTAACTTTGATGTGCGACAAAGACAGAGACCATACTTGTGACTTACTCGATTCATTGATGTTTTAGGCTTTAAAGACTGAATGATCTGAAGCCACATTAAAACACTGCTTACTCCTCCTGACCTGCAAATCCATCATAGTTGTGGATTTGTTGTTGAGCATCTATGTAAAGATATACAAGCTTGGAGCCGAGTTGCTGTTGCTTGTATTGTTGTTTGCATACATTTATACCATCAGCTCCACCCCCTTCCCATCCTGTAGAGGAAACAAGGCATTGCTTTTACTGTCCAGTAGCTTCTTAAGGTAAAATGGCAGCTGCTTGCCTTCAATCAGAACCATAACGGACTCGGTGGATAGGAAGGACTCGAGCATATTAGGACTTGCAAGCAGGGATCGTGGAAGAGAGGGACACTGTTGTGCAGACCCAAAAAACAGCCGAAGTGAACATGGTTTCATTTACTCATGACCTCCGGGCCCGGACTGCGTGCTTACTCTGCTCACCCGGAGCATCACAGATTGTGTGGAAGGAGGGTCACCCCCATGCCGGAGAGTGTATATTGTTGTGAGCGTGAGTGAGAGACTGTACAAGGCTGGAGTTAAAACTGGCAAAATATTTACAGACACAAGGCAGGCAGTCAGTTAACCGGTTGAACCGGTTCAGGGTCGTGAATGGCTCAAGCCTTTCCCAGCAATCATTGGGCCAGAGGACACCCTGGACAGGTCACCAGTCCATCCCAGGGCCAACACAGAGCAACAATCATTCACACTCACCCTCTACAGAATTAGGTGTTTTTGTAATTCACTATATATTAGAGAAACACATTCTTTCTACTTCAGAGATTACAAATAAAACACGATTGTTCCTTTAAAATGACATTTAGGAACATGGAAAAGGCCGGCGAGCTGCTTTTAAGTTAATCAGTAAAGCGTATGATCTTGAACAGATGGACTCTGATGAGTCAACTGTGCCAGCCTGTTTTACAGGTTTGATGTCTCACATTCACGTTCCCAACCGCTGTTTTAAACAAGATTATTAGAAAAGTGTGTTTGATACACTTTTGTGTTCACAACTAAAATAACTTGACATTCGGTTGGATTTACTTTTCTTCTCTACCGCTTCTGTGCTACAGGAAGTTGGGTTAGCACTTCTATTCCCAGCTTCAGCTTAGCTTTCAAAGTTTATTAACAAGGCGTGCTTGAACCAGCCTCCATTATCTGTCACACTTTGTACAGCCTTTCTGGAGCATCTAATGGCATTTTATGAGCTGTTGTTTTGCCTTTACTGATGCAGATTGGAGATGTTTTTGTGCCTTCACAGGTTGCTTTCAGAGTGTTGTGACATAAATGGAAGATTTCTACAGATCGTTTCCACGTACGTCAGTGTTTTTGTGCTCTTTGTGGGCCACTGTAGAAACAGGTTGGTCTAAAATGGAGGCGTGTGAGGAGAACTGTGAATAGAAAATGATCTTTTTAATGTATTAAAGACAAAAACGTGGTTTTGTGTATAAATAAACTGGATATACATTATTGAGCCACATCCACCACCATCTGGAGAAGACTTACCAGCTTCATCAGGATGTGTCTGACTTGTGCCTTGGACTCGTATTTAAGCCGGTATGCTCAGCCAGCTGTTATTTGATGGGAAGCACATGTTCAGACCTGGAAGACGTCCCAGGTGGTGCTGCAAAAACACTGCATATCAGGTGGAGGAGGCGTTGGCTCAGAGATACCTGTATCTCATTAGATTTGGTTACTCTTTTTGTTTTGCTTTCTACAAACTGTCACCACATATTTATCTTATTAAATTGTCCTTTATTTAACTAAGGACAGGTGATACATGACTGTACAGACTGGATAACTACACATTAAACTAACTCCAATCCTTGACATATCATAATGGAACATTTTTTTCAACCCTTTGGTACCAGATGTACCGAGAGCGGGACATCTCAAATGGTTATGTATTTTACTTTTATTTTACTAAGTCGCCCTTTCAAGTACACATGATACTCACCGCTTCCTGAGATTTGCATGATTTATACCTTTTTATCTAAAATCATATGCGGTTCATCTTTGAAGCCGGATTGTTCTCCGGTAGCAGATGATGCAACCGTCTTGTTACATCAGCAAGGGTCAAGTAAGGTCAGTCCAGTAAAATAGCAAGTTCACAAGTCCATTTTATCCTTTTAAAACACATTTTAGGCAAAAACAGTAAATGAAGCTGATTTTCAGCCCTGTATTTTTGTCAGTATGGCTATAAAGGCTAACGTACGAGGAGCGAGGTTGCTTTTTCTCCATTCATTAATCTCCTGCCCTCCTCCAGCCAAACAGCAGGCCACATTCACGCCTGTGAAATTTCAACTTGAGCAAAATCTCCCAACTCTTCATCCTTCATGCTTCAGTCATGTACTGCAGTGACACACACACATGGAAACACACACTTTTAACACAAGTTAAACATTTATTTTGTGCATGACACTGCATGCTGCTTGTGTTTATTTACTTTAACGCTGTACTGGGTGCACTGGCTGCTCTGGTTGTGCAGCCGACCTTGATGTCAAACACCAAGTGTGACAAGTAAAAAAAAACCAGACATGCCCTCTCTCAGTTCAGGCACAGTAGATTAATCTGTTTCTCTCTCATGTTTTTAACAGACCACAAGTCAGGAAACACCTCCCTGGATATTCTGCTGGCCTTGCTGCAGGCGGAGGGAGCTAAAATAGAAGAAGAGACGGAGGTAAGCTGCTCTCCATGCATGACTAGATGGATCCTGAGTCTGTTTTTGACCTACATTGTTCTAATCTTGGACCTTTGTTGGAAAGTAGATTGCTCAGCTAACATAGAAATCATACATAACTGCCTGTCCAGTTGGCATAAGAAGCTATCGGTGCACCTAGGAGATCAGTCATTTATGTAGCGCTGCATTTTGATAAATGAGACAAGCCGTCTGATTGTGCTGCTGCACCTGATCTACAGCCTCCTGACATTCATTAAAACATCTCATTGGTAGTTTGATTGTTCTCTCTTTGCCATTCTGCCTCGGTGCTATTTCCATCTTCCTCACTGCTGGCTTATTTACTCTGTGTTGAATGAGTCAGGATGGACATCTCTCTAAAAGTCTCCCACATCTTTTTCCTTCTGCCAACAGAACATGGCTGACTCTTTCCTAGATGGTGACGTGACCCTGGATGCCTTCATTGATGCCTACCAGAGCAGTAGGAAGCTGGCTCACTTAAGACGGGTGAAGATTGAGAAGCTCCAGGAGATGGTGCTGAAGGACCAGCGGCTGCCCCAGGCATCGGTCCCTCCCTCTCGATCTCGGGACGTGTCAACGGCAGCCTCCCTCCTTATTAATGACGGCAACAACAGCTCTTCTCCCATCGCACAGCCCAGAAGAAAACCTCCGCCGCCTCCATCTCAGCCTGCTCCTGTCCTAAATCCAGTCCCTCCTCTAACCGCTGCCCCCCAGTCTCCTCTCTTCAATTCGGCTTCACCATACCCACCAATCCCTCCCAGAACAGGCCAGCCCTTTCCCAGTGTCTCCTCTGGATACCCCAGCCACTACCTCGCTCAGTACCCCCCTGCTTTGCCCCAGAGGGCCCCACCACGTATGGCTCCACAACCAGGCTTCATCATGCAGTAAATAAAAGAATTTGCCATTCGGAGGGCAGGTGGTGTTGGCCGAAGACTTCTCACTACTGAAACTCCTCTGAGAACAGTTTTTCTATCCCATCTGCCTTTTTGGATTTTGACCAGTCACGATACAAGAAGGATGACCCCTGCCGGCCAGTCTGGTCACGTTCAGCTGAAGTAGATCTCCAAAAACCTCTGAAGATCAGCGTTGACCTCTCAAATGCGCCAACACTCCCAACAAAAATGAAAGAAAGAAGTAAAATTAGCTTGGAGTCCCTGAAGCTAAACGGGCCGCCACAGTGGGCAACTCGCACCATGAGCCTGTTGGTCTATGAGCTGGGCCTCGTCAGTTAATCAGCACTTTGTCTCCAGTCAGTCCTCAGCCTCTCTCTGCTTCTTCATACACGTTCCTCAAGCCCTTAAGGAACACTAAAGTTAGTTTTAAATAGAGTCACACCTATGTGCATCATACTAACTTACTAGTAATGTATATGCAAGCAAGGAGAGACCCTAATTACTGTGCAGTTTTAATGAAAATATCCTTTTGGGAATATATTCAGGCAAAAACTGCATCTATGCTGTGATTTTTCTGTGTTTTATTAGTTTATTTTTAAAAATTCACAAGGTACGTTGTAATATTTGATTTTCAGTGTCCTCTATTGATATATTACTAATGGAGTTACGTTGATAATAGAAGAATAGACTGATCAACATTTGTTAGGAGGGCTTTGGATGGAGTCTGCTCCTCAGTATGTGGATGTGTCTACAGAGAGTCCAGAGACACCTGGTTCAGAACGGCTGACTGGTCCATCTCAGGGCAAGTCGGAGGGGAGTTGGGAGGATTAAGAGCTGAGCTAGGGTTAAAAGAATGAAGGATTTATGTATAGCCATGCAGCACACTCCAGAGATGTGTTTTCTATGGTCTCCTGTTGTAATGCAACACTCCCTCTCTGGTGTCTGTTGTCTTTATCGCCCACAGTTGGAACTTTATGGGGAAATGATGCCAACGGTTCTTTGGGTCTCATACATGCTGAATGGTTCTGTTCAGTTTTCTGTCGCACTGAGCACCAAAGACTTCCCACCTCACTCTGTTTTAAGTTGTTTTTTGTGTGAAATATTTAGTATAATAATCTTCCATCATTACCAACATATCTCTAAACTCTGTGATTTTTTAAAAATTTTATTTGAAGCCAAAAGTCTTCAAGTGGAACAACCTGGCTTTGGGACAAAGCTTTTTTTCTTTTCTTTTCTGGTGTGACTTTTAAAGTCCCCCAACCCCTGACTGCTGTGCACTGTTGAAGAGCCACGAGTGCCTACACTTGAAGTGACACTGTTCATCTTCTGCTGAATACTCCCTGTCTCTCTATGCTCAGGTGCACGTTAGGTCTCCCCACAGCTCCCCAGTTTACAAATAAATCAGGTTTAGATATTGGTGTCCCCGACAGTCATTTTATGTTTCCCTAGTAGCTCAAAGCTTCTCGTTAGCAGCAGAAACACAATACTTCACATATGCCAGAGGGGAAAGAGACACCCACAGGCTACATGCCAAGTGGTGCTGCTTGATCTTTCTTCTGTTGCCCGAGGTGAGTCCAGATATTTGCATGTGATGTTGCTGTTTTCTTTTAAATTGGTAAATATAAAATTCTAGGGCTCTGAGAGGATTTGTCATATCTGTAAAAACATTTCAACTCCCTAATGGACATGGTAGACATGTCTAAGTTACAACTGTGGAAACAAGCCAAAATGTCCCAATGAACCAGCATATGTAACTAACCATACATATTTCTTTTCTGCATGGCCTTGGCCCTTTGTTCAGCTGGACAACTCCTCTTAAATACTACTTTTATTTTAGTTATTGAGCTGCTTTCGTTTTGAATCAATCCTTTGCATCCATGGTTTTATATGTGGTTGGTGATAATTTCAGTGTAATGTTGTAGGTTTTACTTATAATGAATGTTTAAGTGGAATATAATGCTATTTTCAAGTTCAATAAATCTCAGTTTTTTGTATGTTTTGATTCAGGTTTGTTTCTTTCTGCATATCATGGTTAATGTGTTCTTAGATCAGACCAGTTTGGACAATATTTCCAAAAATGAACCAGGCACTGAAGCCCAGTTCCAGCTATATGATCTGTAGTAATGTGGCTTGAGAAGCCCCGTCTTACCCTCCACTAGATCATTAAATGTGGAAAGAAAGGAAGAAAAGTTTGGTTACTTTTGCACTACCCTTTAAAAGTTGTACAAGAGAGCCACCTTGTGTTCCTGTGTTGGAAGTTTGTTTTTTTATTCTGCAGCATTTCTTAGTGTCACATAGTTGAGGTATAAATCGTACTGTACCTCTATTTCCGTTAACAAAGAACAAAAATAAAGGTTATACAACCAGTTTTAAGGACGGGATAATCAAGAAAAGAGGTTAAGTTAGGCTATTTTTTACAGACACTGAATCATCTCCATGTGCCAGTATAAAAATACTGTGGGTCAAGTTAACTGTCAAGTTGTTTTAGTCCAGAAATACAGTATTATTAATGCTGTTTCCTGATTTGCCTGAACTATGCTAAACTAGATAGAAAGAAGATGGCATGATTGCTTCTACGCACTTTTCCCTTCTAAACTGATTTTTTAAGTTTTCTCTTCAAGTTTTCTTTTAATTATCAAATTATGTGTTTTTATATATATATATATATATATATATATATATACACACTGCTCACAAAAATTAAAGGAGCACTTTAAAGAAACACATTAGATAGATCAGATCTCAATATAAAGTTGGATATCTATACAAATAACAACAGGGCAATGTCTTAGGAACAAAAGGATGGCAACTCTTTTAATGGAAATAAAAGTTTTCAGCCTACAGAGGGCTCAATTGTGTAGACACCCTAAAATCAGAGTGAAATGAA
>JBAMHV010000012.1:23251911-23263810 GCA_037177535.1 Pseudomugil gertrudae
AATGAGTGAAAAGTAAAGCAGGAGCAATCCAAATCCGATCCATATCCGGACCTGGATCAGCATCAAAAGTTAATCACATCTAAGCTGATGCTTTGATACTTGTAGTAAAAACTCACACAAATTTCACATCATTGTTTTATTCTATTGCAACAGGAAACCAGCTCGCTAATAGAAACAACAAACAAACTGCACCAGTCAGGAAAAAAGCACGCTGGTCTGTGCAGCAGAGCTTGAAAAGATGAATTCCTTCACAGTGAGGTTGTTATGAGTCACGGAACCGACTGTACTTGATTTGTTATAATGGGTCGAGCAGAGCCGAGTCCCAGCAACTCCCACTGAAGAGAACCTCACCCCTCCAACCACTATTACCTTCACCAGTACCACTAATTGTCAGCATAGCCCACATCCCTGGCTGTCTGCACTGGGAAAGTGTCCTGCCAAAGGAGTGGAATGCTTAAGTGTGAACCAGTAAGGAGAGGGTGAGTTAATTGTGGAAAGAATCTCCCCAGTGATGTTCCCAACATGGCCAGCCAGTGTGGAGAGAGAGCGAGTGGGGCGGTTACAGGATAGAAGACAGAACTGTGAGGACATCTTTGTTTTAGGAAGCTGCAGTCAGCACATAAACTGTGTTTTCTGCTGGGTATTGTCTTCCACTTGTTAATTTTTTCACCTCACTGCAGACAGATGGGTATGTTGTGTCA
This sequence comes from Pseudomugil gertrudae, assembly GCA_037177535.1. Lineage (NCBI taxonomy): Eukaryota > Metazoa > Chordata > Actinopteri > Atheriniformes > Pseudomugilidae > Pseudomugil > Pseudomugil gertrudae. The sequence goes on from JBAMHV010000012.1 coordinate 23,252,613, forward strand.
CACGGTTGGCTGAAATCAGTAATCCCACATTAGGGTCTGTTAATCGTGTCTTGTTTGTGATAAAGATTTGTTTCATATTTGAAACAAATGGAAATATGTGTCTGGAAAACCAACCAAGAGAGACCAGATGCAAGTACCCCTCTACATGACTGACTGATAGTGGTGGCAAATAAAGCTATTTAGCTTTGCAGGGTAATGCTTTCATTGATAATTAGAGCAATCTGAAGTGGATTCATCCAGCAACAGTCCGCTCCATTCATCTCTACCCAGCCGCATCTTTGTAATTCAAGCCTCCTCTATTGTCCCCGTCTTGAAACAATGGTGAACATATTCTAGACGCTGGCTCATATCGCTGTTGAAAACATTATTCTCAGTGGGCAGGATGGTAGATAGACTTGTCTTTGTTTCTTCACTTGTTTGTTGTCGTGCCAGAATGTGGGTGTTGATGCAGTGCAGCGTTGGCCTGCTGTGTGTTTGTGGTTTTGAGGAGTTCATCAAACATTAATGCTAATTAGGTCAGGCACTCGGTCGTAAGAAGCCATTCTCAGGGCGGTGGCAGCTTATTATTTTCAAACTAGCTTATCATTTTGACCAAAACATATTTTTTTAGTGTGTTATGTGTTGGAAAAGGTGGTTTCCCTTCTTTCCCACTACAAACTGCTTGATGCAGCACAAAATGAACCTTTTCAGGTTACAGTCCTGCTTGCAATGTACTCCAGGATTTACTACTTTTTCGTCCCTGTTGTTGGGAAGCAGGCGGGTTATTCCTGCTGAGCTGGAGTGGAGTGCAGTTCTTTGGCATTGGATATAGTTATTATGGTTCAGTATGGGTAATAACTGCCAGCCTTCTGGCAAATGCTTGTAAATTTGGTGAAAACAGTGATGGGTTGAAAAGCTTCACGGTCTGGTTGCTTCATGCTCACAATGCTTTCCGTTCTGTTTTCATAGAGCCTGCTTTGTTCTCATAGGGCCTTCCTTCAGTGTGATGAGGCTTTTAAGTAAACAGTCCCTGAATCTGGAAGCCCTTGCTAATAGAGGCTTTACCTAATCTGTTCTTAGGGCTCGTACCTCAGCTTACAGCTCTCTTTGTGGCCGTGCCTTGTAGGCCTGGAAGCACTTACTGTTTATTTATACCACATTGGTCGACACATTGCAGTTTGTCCTCAGCTAGGGTAGCTGTGCCTACAGCTTCCCATTGTCTGTGGCCTAAATCACTTACCTGTAACTATTTCTTGCAGCCAAACTCCACCTACTGTCTTCTTCCTGTTATTGCTGGTAAAAAAAAGCCTTAAGTGGATCCAGAAATAAAATATATCCAGTATTTCTTTAAAAAATGCACTATTACCAACATAAAATGTCTGATAAACACATTTGTGTCTATGCACCCATGCACTGCATGACTGATTAGTAAATGCACCTACTCTAAAAATCATTAATACTGCTCTCATATTCCACTTTGATTTGCTCTGTGTGGGTGTGATGACAATCTCTAGAAGCCTTTCTCTTTTTTGTTGGCTGCCTGTGGCTCTGCTTTATTATAATGATTTCAACCAGCTGATATTGGCATTGGTGTGGTTGATGGTACAGGAAATCCTGCACACATGGGTTTGGGTGGTATTAGAAATCTTTTATCATCTCATCAGTGCAAGTTCAAATGTTTTACACCTTTAAAACTCCAGAAATGTAGTTTATATTTCTCATTTCAAGTTAGTACTTTAACATTTTTCTCTACCAGCTGGCTGTAATTGTCAGCATAATGCATTTGCTGCCTGCCTTGTTATTGCTCATACCAGCTATAATCATTTTGACCTCTTTTAGTCTTAGGAGTGAGAATACTGGAAACACAGTTTGTTATTCATCTGAACAAAATGCAGATTAACCTGCAACTACCTGCTTACTGAGTTTTTATTAACTGATGAAGCTGATGTGAGTGTTTATGCAGCTTGGATGAAAAAGTTACCACTAGGGAGCAGAGTTTTAGCAGATTATATCATTCAGTTTCCTGTTTATTTACTCTGAGCTCCTTTAATTTGAACTGAAAAAATGTGTTATGACAGGAAAAAGCGGAGTGACAACCATTGATAAGATGAGCATTGACTAATTTAGATCTCTGTACTGATACTATGCACACCTTTACTCATTTTACCATTAACTTGCATTTTAGCGCAGACATGGTAGCAAACATACACACATTCTGCTTAATTTAGTTAGTGCTGCAAAGGAGACATCCTTCTCGACCTGCCACTGTTCTTCATAACTCACACTAACATAACAGCCTCACATCTGTGTGTAGTTGCACAATGATGGTGAAGAATCAGCTGAGAATAGTTATTATTACAACATTAATAAAACATTAACAAAATCTGCCTTTTATAGTAAAGAATACTTGTTTCATTTAAGCTACATGTTGTAGACATAGTATGACAGTTCTTCATTGATAAACCTTTTTTCTTATTGTGCCCATAACCATGTTTTGATCCTGAAACTCTTCCTTTAAAGCATTGACCTTTGTAATGACGGGTAAAAGAACAGTGTAGGTGGCGGAGGGTGGGGGAGGGTCAGCTAAGGTGCTGGTTGTTTTTCTTTCACACCTCTTACCTGGTATGGACATGTAGGTGTATTACTCAAATCTGACATTAGCTGCTTCCCGACTGTAGGAACCATTTGAAGTTCCTATAACCTTTTCAGGAACAGAGCCGATGTCGGACAGATACGCCCTCAGTTCCTATAAGTATTTTAGGAGGCAGGGTCTTTCCATAGGAACATATTTGATGTAGGTGGTCGCTCCGCCTTTTAGTATCATAACATCTAAGATGTTTACTCATAGAACATGGATACAGTCGGCACATCTTTAATAAGTTAAACTTACACATCATCTCCTTTGTCTGCGGCGCTGTGCTCTCTTTTCTTTCTCCCTGAAGTGAAGGAAGGATCACCTGCCGCTGATTCTTCTTTTCCTGGCTCTCTCTGTCTCTTCCTGCCTCCATGTTAGCCGCCTGATGTTATTGTCTATGATTAATAATCTGATTGTTATTTGTGTTACAACAAAATGTCAGCTGTCGTGTGGTTCTTCTTTTCATTGACACTCATAGAGAGGACTGGTTGAGTAAGGACCTGTGTTTTTATCAGTAATTCATTGACACAAAGTCACCATTTCAAGCAAAGATCATCATCTTAAGAGACAGATAGTCTTCCATAGATATTAAGTTTAGTTGTAAAGGTTGGAACATTTTTATCTCAGGCTTTAAAAACATGATAAGTTTAGAAAATTGTCTTAAAATAGCTAAACTAGTTATAGCTGTGTCATGATCCAGTGCGTGAGCTGATTTAATGACTGGAGTTACTAGATAGAATGCTATAGTAGATTTTACTCATTTAAATAATAAAAAGTAAATTATGTGTTTGTCAAATGTGTCAAATATAATTTCATTGTACCTGGTTTACGCACCCAAGTGTTTATCTAGTGTGAGGAAAAAATGTTTATGTGTGTATACACACACACACACACACACACACACACACACACACACAGTGCTTGAGCTCCTAACTTTTAATACATTATGCTGTCTGTTTTGTTAACAGCTGTGCCATACCCTCCACAACATAAGCTGAATATAAAAGAGCTGTTTGAAGATGGAAAACCCAATGCCGAGATGCTCCGCACCCACCTGGTCAAAGAAGGAAGGGTGGAAGAGGATGTGGCTCTTAAGATCATTAATGATGGAGCCAACATTCTTCGTCAAGAGAAGTGCATGCTGGAAGTAGAGGCACCTATAACAGGTAGGCCGATGGAAAGCAAATGTGTAAAATATGTTTGTTTCTAGGTTTAGGGTGCAGGTAGGTGTAGCCTCTTCAATGAGCTGTGGTCTTAGCAGTTTCCATGTGCCTGCCTGGTGGGTTGCCTGAAAAGTAACTATAAATCTGAATAAACAAAACCAAGATGGAGCCACTGCTTTTCAACATCTGCATACTCCCACGTTCTGAAGGAAAATATGGTAACGTAATTATGCTGATGACACACAGATTTACGTAATCATCCCACTTGGGGAATATAGGCTAATTCGAACAGTGATGAGATGCATTGATCTAATTAAAGATTGGATGGATGTGCCAGAATTTGAATTAAATCAAGAAAAAACTAAAGTAAGAGTTTTTGGAGACAAGGAAGCAAGATTATGAGTCAGCATTGAGCTTGCAAAGCTAAATTGAAAACTAATAAAGTGAGAAATCAGTGTAGTCATGGATTCATGGTTGTGAAGTCCACCTGTTACCACTTAAAGAAACACTTCTGAACTTTCTCAGTGACTCAAACCCTAACTTCAACATCTGGCTTCCTATACTATGAGCTCCCTCCTGATATGAAAAGTCTTATCTTGTTCAGTCCCCGTCTCTTTACTTTTCTCACACATACATTATAATAATGTTTTAGCACGTTTCTATGCTGAATCAGCCGTGGTACACTTATAAAACAGCTAAAATGTTTATATCCCTTTGCTAGCATATGATGTGGTGCATAAAATGAAACTGCTGCAACATCACACTGCTCCTTAGAATAAAAAGTTGTATAGCGTGGATTCTTTCTACTATTTTAGTCTACCGTCTGTCTTAAAAACCGTTTAAAAGTTTTCTTTTATTCATAATAGCTGGTAATTCCCTCAAGCATTACTGTTATTTCTTGTATTTTATGCCTTGGTTTGCTTTGCTATATGTTGCTGTCTAGTAGTTAAACTCTGAAAGTCTGAAGGGAGGTGGATCGTCTAGTGTACTGGTCAGGATATGGATGTTTTTACATGTGTGTTTGTGGAACATTGTGTCCTAATGTGCACCCTATGCCCCATATAGTGGACACACCGATTTGTAGGGGTGTCTGAATGTACCTTCAGAAAAAAGTAGTGCACTCAAAATTACCCACAATGCATCTTGAAAAGTAGTGAGCATCGATGGTCATCGGACGGGTTAATCTAGACCACAATGCATTGTGGTCTGAAGCTTACAATGACGGATAAAACACGAACATTACAGGATAACAAAACACATTTTTTCTCGTTTTCATTGAGTAGATATGGTGCAAAGAAAGAATTAAATATAACATAAAGAAATAAAATATTTTCACACAACTAGATCAGATTTGGAGTGACATCTTCGTGCGCTACCGTTGTCATAGTTACAGCTGTTAGTCACGTGATGCCCCACAGCGAGACAGTAGTGAGCTTTGTGTCGCTAACAGAATGAGGGCACTATGTAGTGTAGCTCTATGAGGTGAATGAGGAGTTAGGGCAGAGGGTGCACATTCGGACACAGCCAGTCACAGATGGATACCATCCTGGCCACCACCTGTCCTGCGCTCTTTAAGCAAGACACCAAATGCTTTGGAAGTTTTAGCATCCCTGCTCTTTCACTGGCCTTGACATTTGAAACATAAGTCCTCACATTGTGCGTAAGATCAGCTATGCAGAATAGTTTTAACGGAACCAAGACGGTGTTGATGTAAATATGGCAACCCGCTCACTATAATTATATTGGAGTGCTGTGTCTCCATTACTGGCAGCTGTTGTGCCCTCACTCCATTATCTGATCAAAGGGCCTCAGAAACTGCGAAACAACAAAGTTATGTCAGTTGTGGAAAACTTTTTCATTCTTGTACTTCTCCCTCGCTTTGTGTGGCCTCAGTCAAACACAGCAAGTGCCACGGCCTTCAGATCCCTCAGCTCTTGAGAATATATGATGATGTTTTTAGGTTTTCTCGTTACTTAAAGTCTAAAACCTGCTAAGAGACTATGTATTATGTGGTTAGTTGGATTAGTTTTTTTAAATCTGTGATGCTACAGCGGCCATTTAGAGAAGATGAAGCAATGATAGGTGTTGCATCAATACAGGTACATTTCAAATGATAGATTGTTAAAGTATGCAATATTAGCACAAGATGTTTGGTGTAGTTATCAAACTTTAAAGTAAATTTGTTTATATTTTCTAAGAAACACTTTATAGCACCTTATTCCAGATGCCTCCCTCCAGCTCTGCCATGATTAAAGAGCTTTGAGTGGAACTGCTATGACCAGAGAATTAGCCATCTTTCCCGATGACTAACATCTTGTGTTAACAAACATGTGGAAAATCTTCCAAATATTCACTGTCGATTCAATTCAGTTTTATTTGCAATGCGCCAGTTGACAACAACTTCCTCTCAGGGCACTTTATATTATCAATTCAAGATAAATAGCTTGGTTCGGGAAAAAAACCCTCTTTTAACAGGAAGGAAAAGCCTCCGACAGAACCCGGCTCAGTGAGGACAGCCGTCTGCTTCGACCTGTTGGGGTGGGGAAGACGGGAAAGACAGACAAACATGCACTGCAACTTTTATTCAGGAAGCCCTGAAGAGAGAGGAGATGGACGTTAATGATGTCATATATTTATACATGCAAGATATGGAGCAGAGCAATGACACGAAGTGCTCAGTGCATCATGGGACGTCCCTCATAAGTCAAGCCTATAGGTGCTTAATTGATGGCTAGATTACCCCTGACTATAAGGTTTATTAAAAAAGGGAGGTTTTAAGCTTCCTGGAACCAAACAGCTGGTTTCACAAGAGAGAGGGCCTGATATCTGAAAGCTCTCCCTCCCATTGTGAGGGAATGTGATTACATATTCTTTTTCTTTCAATAGTAGCTCCAGGTATGGCTGATTTCAAAACAGAAAATACCCACTATCTCTATATTCAGAATAAGATACAAAAAGTTACATTGATTGTTACCTGAGCAATTGAAACGGGTGTTTTTTGTCTTTTGGCAGTATGTGGTGATGTCCACGGACAGTTCTTTGACCTTATGAAGTTGTTTGAAGTGGGGGGATCACCCAGCAACACGCGCTATCTCTTCCTTGGTGACTATGTAGACCGAGGATACTTCAGCATTGAGGTAAGTATTTACATTTTATTAGCTTGTTAGACATTAGTCATAACCTTGGACAAAAGCTATTGAGAGTGGCTGTCTGTTGTCAGGAAGAACTCTTTACAGTGTGACTAAACAATTTAGTAAGAATCCTACATGAATGAATATTTTAGTTATTTAAATGTAAAAACATTTGGAAACAAGAAATATCTAAATTGTATCCAGAAACATTTAAGTTTTTGTAAAAAATGAAAGTATGATTTCTTTCTTTTCAAAATGTTAGTAAATGTGCTGGAGCAGTGTAGAACTGATGTATAATAAGGTATACTGAGCTCTTTTTCTTGATACCAATATCAAAATATATTGATATCAGTATTGAAAATTGAGAGTTGGACAAAATTGGCATATCAGATACTGGTAAAAGACTCCATAATAAACATCCCTTATGAAAACAAAAACAAGCTTTTGTCCCCTTTTATTGTGATGGCAGAGGAGAAAGGGGGGGAAAAGAGATTTCCTCCTAATGGTGTTGAAAGGGCTTTAGGACCAATATGTCAGTACCCTGCGCTTGATCGGTGCTGGGTTAAGAATTGACGATGGTGAAATGTCATGAGATAAAAGGAGGGACCAAAGCTCAGTGGGAATAAGAGGACAGTGATGTGTTGGTGCAACTAAAGCCACTGTGTGTCAGCTCTTTTACGTGGACAAGAGCTGACCCTTTTTTATGTAACTTTGATTTGTTTTATTTTAGCAACATGTACGTATGATTTAAAATGACTGCTTTGCAGTAACTAAATGCTCTTGCTGGTATACCAGACCTGGGCCACTATTTAGTAATTTCCATAGAAACTGTATTAAATTTAATCCTACGAATGAAATATATCTCGTTCATAAATACAAAAAAACTATCTGAATTTATAAAACACTTAGAGGCTGGTCATACCCATGTTAGTGATTAATCAGCCATTGAATTCCACATATTCTAAACCCCCTGCGCATTAATGGTCACTTGCATTTAGAAATTCACATATTATTCACATATGGTGACAATGTATTAATTTAATCTATTTGGGATCAAGGCTATTTCGAATCAGAAGAGATCTTTGTTGCTTTTTTAAAAAGGAGATTGTTAAATAATTTTATATCAAACTTTAGTGTGCCTCCTGGTATTTAGTTATAACTCTAACAGAAAGAAGACGTGACCCCGATGACCTGGTTGGATCATAATGAACTGGAAGATTTTGGCTGTACTTTGGCACTGAACCCTTTATACTTTATATAAATAACAGCAAGATTTTGAAGTTGATTATTTGACAAACAGGAAGTCATATTAAGATCTGAGCACTGAAGTTATGATTCTTTCTAGGTCTTAGTTAGGATCTTTCCACCAAAGAACAGGTGCTGGTGCCAGAGTTTAGCTGGTTGAACTCCAGTGCTCCCAAAGAACTGCTTTGTTTTTTATCGAAAGAGCCTCGTCGATTTTGCATCTTTACAAAATCTTACGTAATGTTTATGTATGCAATATCTAATGTCACAGCCTCCCTCCTTTGATGGGGTGTTGGAGTTTTGACCTTTCACCCTGGCATCGTCCACCATGGCCAGGAGGATTAACTCAACTGTGAGTTCAGGGCGCCGGTTGTTTGGTTCATCCTCCGGTCACCAAGATCAAAATTTTGGATTGGAAAACTTACCGTAGTAGGGCTCTTCTGTTATACACATAATGTGGTCTGTTCTCAGGTGATGCGTAACGGTCAGAATTTTCTCTGTATTGCTAACAAACATGCAAACATGTAGGACTGGAAATATGACAAATTATATATAAGTAGGGCTCCAGACTCACTTTTTTCACTAGGAGCACGATGGCCCCAAACCTAAATGTTTGTGGCTCAAGCATAAATTAAAGAGAAGAAAGATTACCTGAAATACACCAAAACATCAGCAGCACGGGGGCCTCTGCTACAGCAATGGTGGACAGCCAATGAAATACCTCAGCCAGGTGAACTCGTTCCGCCTCTCATCAGAAAACCTGTTTTTTTTTGTTATTGTTGTTGCCACGATCATCTTCACACAATCTGAGTCAGATTTATTGTTAGATGTGTCTCTTCTGAAGCACTGGGTTTACTGGGGAGAAAGTACATAATCCAGTGGAAAAGCGGTGCATTGTATTGCATCTTAGCAGGAGGTTTCACTGTATTGTTGATGCTTCATTTTGTAATCAGTGTATCTAGATGTGTATCGACTCAGCGTCAGTGGCGGTCCACGATTCTACTAAATAAAGCTGGAGTCCTCCTCACCGGTGATCACAAAGGCAGGTTTTTGTAATCTGACAATCTAAGAAAGCGTAAGTTTTCTTTGAAGGAGAAAAACAGACACAGTTAAGACATAATCAACTTAAAAGAAATGGTTGGCTCGCGCTCCTCCTATCTGTCACAGCATCAGTGTAACTAAAGGTCCTCCTTTCTGACTGACTTACTTGATCAAAGTCTCCATCCTGCTGCCGAAAGCTAACCTAAAAGGTTGTGACTATGTGCTGTAATATTGCGTACAGTAATCATCCTATCATTAGAGATGCCATCTGACCCACTGACACGCTGATCTTCAGTCAGAGACAGTGAGTTTAGCTGCTACGCTCTTAATTTTACTGACCTTGATTTGTAATCAGCAAATCATTTTAATTCATCTAATTCCACTCAGATTGCCATGAATTATGGCAAAGAGACAAAGGATAACACACTTGCCCACTACCATGGATTGAAATGAAAGGATTTAAAATATTTCTATATTTATACTTTTCCTTTATCTCTTAATTTTGTGTGCATCAATTAAGAAATGAATTTTTCCTTCAACTTTCCTAAATATCTGCTGACTGTTGTGTGTTAATGTCTATTTCCAGGAAAAGATGGAGTTGTGAGTTTGCGTACATGTCAAAGAAAGTGTGATGATGCCCAGTTGGACATGAAACTCACACATTCAGTTATTTCATTTTGATAGAAAGGTTTTCATGTTCATGACTCTGTAAACATCCAATTCATTAGTGGAGGAAGAAAAGTCAAGAAAGGCATTACTTAGTGATGCTCAAAGCAAAATGTGAGAAATGTTATGTCTATCCACATATCAGAAAAATATCTTTCTTGTTTTACTGTTGAAAAGAAGCTGAAGGCTAAAATCTGTGTTCTGACTTGTAGGGCTGAAAAATAGACTGGATTTTAAAGGCCACATAGCTCACCTAAGTAACACATGCAGTAAGACAGATATAGGCGAATGGGTACCGCGATGCAGTTGCCTAGGTAACATAAGACTCATCACTGCCTCTGTATGAGATGCATTAACCGTTGCACACCAGCAATTTGTAAGCACTGTTTTATTCTGTGTTCTTCTTGATCGCCCTAGGAAATTTTGATCTAAGATGGCAAAATCTCTTAGCTTTAGCGTCTTCTCTACACACACACGAGGCTCAGTCTAAAGTGTGTGCACATTTGAAAATGTGTACATGAATAAATCTGATATGAAGGTCGTCAGTGTTTGTCTGCATCACCGAGCTCTGTACAATTTTCTTTATTCTTCTCCTCTCTGTCCAGGCTATCTAAAAGAGAGTAAAAAGCTCTCATTAAACCCATGCTAGCTTCCACTCACTTCAAGCATAACCCTCTTTTTCTGCCTCTGCAGTCTACATCAAGTCACAATGACAGCTCCCTCAACTAAGTTACTGAAACTCTGCAGCTTGATATTCTCCTATAAGATGAGCTAGTGGTTCTCACTCATATTATTAGCATTGCCAGTTAGGGGAGTACACACCTGCTGGCTCTTGTTGCTGTGGCATCTTGCTCCAGTGACTTAATTGCAGACCACAGTTGGTGCATATTAAAAGAGTGGGCCGAGAGTGGCAAGTGGCAGCTATTGAACAGTACCTTGTCTGAACACTGGTGAGAAAGCACCTTCATTTGTATTGCAAATGTTGGTCCTCTGTTTGTTTTTTTTCTTTGTATTTATTGATTTTTTTTATTAGAGATATGAATGTGGTTTGAGGAAAACATTCTCGCTTCCCATGCGAGATTAAAAAAAATTGGTTTGTAAATTAAAGATTGCACACGTGCATTTTGCAGATGCAGCAAAATGCACGTCTTTAGCCCTTACATACATGTTATTGTGCACTTCTAAGTGTTTAGAAAAGGAGAAAATGTAAATGTATTCCCTCCTGATGCTGCACATATATCTTTATATTCTTTGTGGTCACATTTTTCAGTCTGTTTAATTTTCTCTATTACGTTTTTTTATCTATTACATCACAGTATTTGCTGTGGGTCTGCCAAA
>JBAMHV010000012.1:23291402-23313483 GCA_037177535.1 Pseudomugil gertrudae
CCCACGCTAACACGGGGAGAACCCACGCTAACACGGGGAGAACCCACGCTAACACGGGGAGAACCCACACTAACACGAGGAGAACCCACACTAACACGAGGAGAACCCACGCTAACACGAGGAGAACCCACGCTAACACGGGGAGAACCCACGCTAACATGGACTGCACTACCGCGTGGCGTTCATCCAGACCATCAGCTCATAAAGTTTCCATTTTTAAACCATAATTTTTTAGCTGTGAAGAAACAAACCAGCTGAATCGTCTCTATAGAAACGGACCGGCTTCTTGTGCTCACCCGTCCATGTGGATCTGCCAGTAGGCCGGGCGGGTGATGTTGACGTAGTTAAAGTCCCCGCTGTAGTACTTTGGGTCGGTTCCTCCCAGCAGCAGCTCACCGCCCGGTTCCGTGTCTGGATTCCTGACAACACAAACATCTCCCTGAAGGTTTGCAGCCATACCGAGACGTCTGATCCACACTCGAAGATCTCACCTGTTCAGGTAGAACGAGAAGACGTTCTTCTCCACCTTTTTCTGGCTCATGATGTTGTCGAACACCGGGACCACCCCGTCCACGGAGATCCGGGGGTACGCCATGCCGAGGATCCCGTCAAACTTGGCCGCGATGAAGGCCACGCCGGGCTGCTTGATGGCCTCGCCGAAAAGCTGCTTCTCCACCGAGAGGTCCCCGATCTGGGTAGCAGCGAGACAACAAAAAGAGGTCAAGCCGTTTCCGTGGCAACGTTAAAACAACCCCCGCCGGCGTACGTACGGAGCACGTGTCCTGACTGAGGTACCCCGACAGGCTGCCGGAGCCGTACTGGATGGCGAAGGCGGTGCCGTTCTTCACGTACGTGCTGGATTTGGCCGAGTTGTATTTGTGGTGAAGCACTGCGGGACAGAGAAACGTGGTGAGTCAGATCCGGCCGGGCGGGGACAACGGGGGACGGAGACGGGGGACTTACAGCATGCGATGTCCAACATGGAGCAGTGGACGGACGGCACCCACAGGTTGGACGAACCCGTGTCGAACACCACGGTGAACGGCTGCGGAGGAGTGCCCAGGCTAATCTCACCGTAGTACTGAGCCTGGTGAGACGAGGAGGAGGGATTAGGATAAACTCACAACAACAACAACAACAACAAGGGTTCAGTAAACAAAGCTGGTCAGAGACCAGATACACGGTAAACCGGTTCAGGTTCTTTCTTTTAAACAAAGAAAATACATAATACTTTTTTTTTTGGATCTTTTTATGTATCTTTTACTCTGTTATGTGAAGCACTGTGAAAGGTGCTGTATAAATACATTTTACTTACTTACATAAACAATGTACGTCCTTATAAAACAAGAACAAGTCTGAAAAGAGTTTAAAAGCAGAAGCTATACGTTTATAAAGCTTGATAGCTACCTTTCATACATACAACAGGATTTATGAAAATAATAAACATATTTACATATTTATTTATATTTATTAATTACATTCAAATGATTTATATTTGTATTAAATATGTTTTTAAACCATAATAATGTTTTAGCTTCTGGTCTAATTTATACCAAACGTGTGATTTTACATCATTTACTTGATTTATTTCTCATTTATTTTAATTTTTGTGTTCACATTAACGGCATAATTTATAAATACGATAAATGTTTTCTTTAAATTTAAGGTTAATTTTTTCAGTTGTGTCCGTTATTGTTTATAAAATATAACTAAACATTAATATAAAGAATAAAAGTAGCCAACACTGACCCCTGTGGGACACCAGTGGTGATTGTAACTGTGAATGAGTCAGCAGATCAGCTGCTTTTTTACTAAAGAGGAAACCATGACTCATCAAATTCAGGGCTTTAAAACTTCCTGTCATGTGACCGAGAGGTCACCGAGTCATTGGGCGAAATGAAGAAGTCGACTTGATTTGTAACCCGACAGCTTCCTCGTTCAGAGGAAAGCTCGAGTCAAACTAAACGTGACATGAAGGTGTTTTACTCTCAGGTTGCTTTGACGCCATCGTTACAGCCCAAATCTGGATGTTTAAGAAAAACGTGGCCATTTAAAAAGCAGAAATAATATTTTCCAGATTAATTTCTGTAATTTACAATTAGTGACGCTAGCTTCTTTATTTTGTTTATTTTTGTAGTTTCTTTATTGTTACAGTTAGCGGTGGATAGCTACATTTAGCCACTCTTTATGATACTCATAATTAGCTTCTTTATTTTTCTGTTTCTGTTTCAGCTCTTTCAGCCGTCCTGTACCTGAAAGGTGCTGTATAAATAAACTCGCCTCGCCTAAAGAAAACTAAACCTGATTAGTCCAGTATTGGTGAAATAAACAAGCGATCAGCTGATGAGGATCAGGATGCTGACTCAGCATTTCTGAAACACCCTGCAGCGTTTACAGGACTACGTATAACTCTCCACTCCGTATGAAACATTTACGGGGAAAGGTTGAGGCGTCCGGACGCAACACGAGCCTCACATCCGGTGAAAGGGTGTCCAGGTGTGCCATACTTACATCCAGGTAGTTCTTCAGGGTTTCTGGAGTGGGTCCGTTACTGGAGGGGAAGCCCACGTTGTACTTCAGGGAGTGTGTGTTCGCCAGAAGCTGCTCGGCCTTTTTCCCCGAATCCGTCAGCTCGCGTCTGATGGAGCGGAATTTCTTTAAGGGGACGCTAAAAAACACGGAGACGAGGAGAGTTTGTACCACATAAACTCATCTCATACAGGATGTCGGTTTTTAACCCAAAAACAAAGCCTTCAGCCTGATCAGCCTGGTTTCCTGATACCATCTGACACATTAACCACTTCCCATCGCTACATTTCATCACTGCTGCAGAGCTCATGAAGCACAGGAAACAATAAACACATTTCCCTTTTAAACTGTGAATCTGATTGTTAGATAAACATTAACTCCTGTAATCACAATAAAATCACTAAACTTCTGCTTCTGTTAAAGCGTGTTTGTTTCGTAGTGATGAAACATTCAACATGTTCAGGATGACTTTAAAACTTCATTTCACATATTTAGTCATTAAAATAAGATCATAAAAAACTTAATATGCAAAGATAAACACCTGCAACCAGGCTGAGATAGAGACAGAACCTGTGACCCATCAGAACCTGTCACCCAGCAGAACCTGTGACTCAGCAGAACCTGTCACCCAGCAGAACCTGTGACTCAGCAGAACCTGTGACCCAGCAGAACCTGTGACCTATCAGAACCTGTGACTCAGCAGAACCTGTGACCCAGCAGAACCTGTGACCCAGCAGAACCTGTGACCTATCAGAACCTGTGACCCAGCAGAACCTGTGACTCAGCAGAACCTGTGACCTATCAGAACCTGTGACTCAGCATACATTTCTCTACAGATACGTCTTAAAAGATGAGCAAAGTCTTGAAAACACTTTAATAAAACTGATAAGGACAATAAAAATTATTTGATCATCACTCATGTCTCTTCTGAGTCTCCATTTCTGATTGTGTGACTTTACTGTGTCGTCATATAATAAACTCAGATTATAATCCCTCCTCACTGAGGGGCTAATAAAGACTTTTTTATTCATTTTATTATGTGTTTTAAGCTTCGCGCATCTTGTAAAAGTGCAGCGAGATGTAGACTAGCTGTGGTCACAGGTTCTGATGAGTCACAGGTTCTGCTGAGTCACAGGTTCTGATGGGTCACAGATTTAGTTGTAACACCGGTAAGCTGTGGCTGATCACTTAGTTTCATAACATTTTCTTTCCATGCGTTTTAAACCGTTTTGCATCATGAGTCATTTCTTTTAAACACATTCAGATTTTAAACTCCTGTGTAGTTATGTTTGTATTGTATTATTGTAAGTGATTGTACACTAATCTGTAACTAACCCTTTAAAAACCTGCTACAGGTCAGGTGGTAAACATTATGAACCTGGTATAATTATTGATACCTCGGTTTGGGCTTCACCTGCGTGTTAGCAAACATGAAAAAGCAATGTCGGCTAACGGGTTTAGCTAAGATTAACAAGCCTGTTCAGATCACGTGATCAGCACAAACAACCCGGTGTTGCAACAAAATCTGTGACCCATCAGAATCTGTGACCACAGGGGCGCTAAGCTACATTTCGCTGCATTATTACAAGATGAGCGAAGCTTAAAACACATAATAAAATGAATGAGAAAGCCTTTATGAGCCCCTCAATGAGGGAGAAGGTTGTCCCTATCAGTTTTATTTAAGTGTTTTCAAGACCTTGCTCGTCTTTTAAGACGTATTTGTAGATAAATATAGGCAAGCGCCGTCTATGGTCACAGATTTTGTTGTAACACCGGCTAACGTTACTAGCATGGTAGTAACCCAATACCCTGATTTGTGGGACCAGCAGCGCGGAGTTAAGTAACACAGTTAAACATTATATAAGTTTGATGCTAACGTAGCTAGCAGCGAGTTCAGCCGTCCTTCAGCTCAACAAATAAATAAATAAGACGTTTATTTCTTACCGAACCAGGGCCTCGTTAGTCAGCGCTAACGCGGCCAACACGCACAGAAACAGGCTCCTCATTTCGGCTACCAGAACCAGAACCAGAACCAGGGACAACACAATGACTGAGCGCTCCGGCTTGTTGTTGTTCACAGACTTTTATCAGCTGACCGGGAGAGCTCCAGTCACCGTCACGTGCCTCTCGAGCTGCTCGCGCATGACGTCACTAACGGTTTTTTGAACTTTTTCTAGCTCAGCTGACAAAGCTCCGGTTTCCGCACATAAACATGACATAAACACTTGTTTTGTTCGGTATGAAAACGTTCAGCTCGTTCAGGAGATTAATGCTGAAAAGTTTTGCCTTTAAACTGTTTTTACTGTTTTAAATATTTTAATTTAAACACGTTTTTTTACACCATTAAAACACTACTCCTTCCACACTCCTACTTTAAACAAATCACAACAGATAGGGTTATTAAAAACAGGCTTTTCTTGTGTCTTATACGGTTTATGAGATATTTACGGCATTATTGAAACATTTTTAGATCTCCAAAATCTTGAGTGGCAAATAACAAGGTTCCTACTTGTATTAAAAAGGTTTAGGTTAAGACAGATGTGTAACTTACGGGGGTTGCTAATATAATTCTATGTTAGTGTTAAAAAAATTTTAAAAAGTAAAATCTTTCAGGGCTACTATGAAAGTTAAGTAAATAAATCAATGTTGAGTGTAAAAATATGGAATGAACAAAAAAAGATGAAATAAAGAGTGTAATTCTATATCAATGTTTAAAAAAGACCTTAAAAAGTAAAATTCTTCACGGTTGCATTAAAAGTTAATTGAATTTGTTATTGATGTTTTTGTTGTATAACATTAGGTACAGGGTAGGCAGAAATAAGCCCGGGGGCTTCAGCCTATATGCTGATATGCTGTAGAAATGTGATTGTATTTACATTTCTGTTTTGTATTTAATTGTTTTATTTTACCAAAATAAATAAAGAAATCATTCATTCATTCTTCTATTCCATATAATAAAACTGTTTAGGTAGATACTGTCTAAGAGTCATTTCCTGGCATCAGCACACATGCTGCCACATCCACTCTGCTCAGTGAGCTGATTTTGGTGTGGAAGAAGGTGAATGGGGAGGTGATGAAGCACACCTCCATGCAGCCTGCATCTGAAGGCTGGCGACAGGTCTTCACATGATTCAGACTGGAATGTTCTTACTGAACATGAATAGTTCTTTTACTATTCTGTGCTTTTTACAACTTAGGTATACGTGTTGAAGCAAGTCAGTGGCTCGCTGAGCTGAATCATGGATGCAAATGGCTCTGAGACAACAAGACTTTGTTTTAGTTTAGTTTTTTTTACATGAGCTTGAGATAAACATGTTGCTACAAACCATGCAGATGCAGTCCAACAGCCCCTAACAGCTAAGAGTCAAGGTTAGACATAAAAACAAGGTGAAACCTCAGAAAACATGGTTCTGAAGCTGCATACACACTGGATACGCTATACTGCCGCAGTATTTTAGCTAAATAATTCTCATGGGCTGTATTTAACAGATGGAGGCTAATTTTAGGCATTTAAAAATATTTAATCAATAAAGTATTAACCTGTTTTGTTATTGTGAAATGTTTATGCCAGTCTACATTTTAATGGTATCAGCACAAGAGGAATCAGTTTGAGTGAAGACGATGCTGACTTTGTTCTAAGTTAATCACACTGGGTGTATTATGTGACATGCTGGAGTCTTTCTACAAGAGATTTTAAGGTCTAAAAATGGCAAATTTCCAACCAGCATTCATCACCCTTTTATCATGATAGTGTATGCTTACAATAATGAGTATACCACATATCACGAACAACTACCTGATAATGTTAGACTTTGTTATTATAACATTAAAATCTTCAAATGCAACTTTTGAATGTTTCTGAATAATGTTCACTGATCTTCTAGTTTGATTATTTACTATTTCATTTAACTGAATGGGGGGTGTAATTATATAAAGAAAGTAAAATATAAAAGAAAATATTAAACAGCGTACTGAAGCCTGCTTTATGATTTTAGGATGCCGTTCAAGGGATAACTCAGCACATACTGAAACAGTAGAGGTATGTGACACACCTTGTTGCTGCCAGTGGGACATGCGGGCCTGCAGGCAGTGTTTTGTCAGAACATCAAACCACATGTTCACATTTACAGGCTTATGTGTTTTCTAGAGTCTAACCTCTAATCCTAACCCCTAAAAGCACATTAAAAAGACATTAAAGAGTTAGTTTAACCACTTTCTATGGTGCACATGTGCATAAGGTTATACTGAATGGTATGCTGCTAAACACTGTTATTGTAAACAGCTCCACATTGCCACTGTGATTCAAATTTGGTTTGCCCTCAGGGACCTTTTTTAGGTCTGTTATGTGCAGCCTCTGTATGGGTGCTGAGTATCAGGTCAGATAGTAAAGGAGATACAGGCATTACAGAATACTTAGTTTTAGCTGTGAAATCTGACTTTGAAGTATTTCTGTGAAGAAAAAAAAATGTATATGCTGTGAGGAACATTTGGTTTGCATCAGAGCTAATTTGCACAATTACACCAAATAAAAGGTTGCTCTGAGGTGATTGCATGACATGTCCATAGTATGTAGGAGTTTATGGAGGTATGTTATCCAAGGCCATTACCATAATAGCATATCAACACTCAGGATGGGCGTATGATAATCATCAGTGATAAATGAGAGATGAATTGATTTTACCTCCACTGTACCACAGTCACACTGCTCCCCGTTCTCCTTAAAACCATTTCCACAGACTGCAGGAGCCACTAACGTCCTAAAGTCAGGTTTGTCCAGCAGGCAGCTGGGGTTGCGGCTGGTCAGGTACGTCTCATACATGCTGCTGCTGCAGCTGCTGAAGCTACGAGGAATATTATAGCTGTGGAAAAACACATTTTCCTTGTTAACTCCTCAGTTCCAGCCGTAAATAATACAGCAACATACAAGCAAAATGGTTTGAAGCAAGAACATCTACTGTTGACTGTTTAGAAGAGTTAAATTAAACAGATTAAATCTATTAAGCTGTGAAGTCACTAAGAAGCTACCAGCGCACCTCATTGCTCCTCTACTCATGGCCACTGCTTTTCTTTTCTTTTAAAGTGTTTACTTTCTACTGACTTAAAATCTGAATTGAGCTGTTAAAAAGCCTCAAGAATAAATATATCAGACACATTTCCAGTAACTATTTAGACGTTTATAAATTAAGCTTCCATAGTGGATATTAAATCATATATCTGTAAAGAGTCTAGTCCCAAATGTATTATTGAATCAAACCAGAAGGTATGAGGGGCCGTCTGGGACATTATTCAGAAATACCCGCTCATACACACATGAAACTAAAATCATTCACACATCACAGTGAAACCTCTCCTACAATATACTGAAATATCCTCTTATATACTACACTAAAACCCTCTCACATTATATACTGATATATTCTCTTATACACTATAGTGAAATCATGTACACACTATAGAGAAACTTCATAATTCAAATTCTACCAGTGTGTGTGAGAGGTAAATTTAACTTGAAAAGGAAGTCATTTCAGTTGAAACGGAAGTCACGTAATTAAAAAAAGAAGCTCAAATCTAAAAATACACTGCAAAAGAAGAAGTGAGCGAGTAGGTGTCAAGCCAAGACCTAAAATAAACAGCATGCTTGATGCTCAAGTTATTGTTTGGTATTGTTATTCTGCCAGCGAGTGTTTATTAGCTTTAAGCATGATATATTTTCATCTTTTTTAGTTTATATACAATATAAGACTTGACAACACCCATAAAACCCTAAACAATACTCTTCCAAACACAGCACTGTACAATGTTTAGCTCAGATTTTAAAAGCCCTTCTATCAATTGTACGTACTGTATAGATCACCAAGAAATGATCTGCATCTTAATGTATTACAAAGTTTTTCTATAGTGTGTACATGATTTCACTATAGTGTGTAAGAGAATATTTCAGTGAGAAGATTTTAGTATATTGCATGAGTAGTTTCACTATAATGTGTTAATGACTTTAATGTGTCTATGAGAGGGTATTTCTGAATAACGGCCCCTCATATTTATTTGCCCCTTTAACAAAACATATAAATAATAGTTTGTATTTATTATCATGCAATATGTCAAATGTCTTATTGCGTAATCTTCTTCAGGGGCACACACTGAAATCTTATTGTGTCCACAGAGTTTTAAGCCAACTTTTCATCATACAGTGATGCAAAATGTCTGAGACAGTAAATGCATCATATGTGTGACTTTTATTTTTATATTGGTGGAGTTTGTTTTCCATGCAAACAGAAATGCATCTCATCCTCATGTGCCTCGATGCTGGTATCTCTAAAGAAAACTTATTTGGCTGTATTCTGTCTCCAGATAAAAATGTGTAGTATTTGATCTGTTTATAGTGATTTAGCACATTTAATAAATATAAAGTTAATGGCACAAAATCTGTAAGTTGTTTTCATGAAACATCTGACATTTCTGCGCCCGTTAAGCTGGAAGTTCATTAAACATTTCCTGATATTCCTCTGAAGCAACCAGATTAGAGGGAACTTTATTTATTGTATATGAATGGTGCTGGTCCTGTACTGGACTGGCGACCTGTCCACACTGTACCTGCCTCTCACCTAGTAAAGGCTGGGATAGACTCCAGCATCCTGACCCTGATGTGGATTAAGCGGTATGAAAAACGAATGTGCCGTACAAATAAACTAGCCCTGCCTGACTCAAAAGGATCAATATTTATCTAAAGTAATCTTACATTCAGTGTCATACATCCGCTTGTTTGTTTTCTTGCTTTTTTCAGTAGCTTTAATTTCACATTTTCCACTGCTCCCCTCACCTCAATAATCTACACGCTGACTTTAGAAACACAGATAAACAAACAGCTCACTCCCACAGCCTTGGATTGCTGCTTTATGATTCCTTTTATTACCTGAGGGCTGCAGCCATGATGCAGCTGTCCCCAGAACAAGCACAGGCACTGGAGTCATCATGGTTCATGCCCAAATTATGACCCATCTCATGAGCCAGTGTCGCTCCCACTGCAATAGCATTGTCATTGTGATCCTACAATAAGAGGTAACAAGGTATTTGTTATATTAATAATAATCAATCTATCATGAACATCCATTTAAAAGCACACAGGGAGCAATGTTTGACTTCAAACATGAGATAACAAATTGTGTCTCTTCCGTTTGCTTTGCCTCATGATTATCTAACCACAGTATTATTGAAGGTTATTGGATTTACCAACATTTCCTGTAATCTTATGGTATTGCTTTGAGATTAGGATTTTATTTTCCAGCACTGGCTCTTCTATCTTTGCACAGAACAACCAGGCTAAATGATTAATGAAGCAATACAGGCAAAATAATAGTACTTTACTAACATGAGCAAGTAGTATTACCTACATAATGCTCAGTATTTTATGTAGTTTGGTCACAAAATAAATAACAAATTGTTATTACTGGTGCTCAAAAAGGATCACCATGGAAAATTAAGCCCAGCTGAATATTTACACAGATTATTTAAATCCTCTAATTTGAAACTTTTAGGGATCTCTCAAATCTGAAGGGACACAATTTGGGAACAAATAATGTGCATCATGTTGTTCTAATCCATTTTGAAATATTACATCAAGGCACCATCAATATGACGAGGTAACCTGGATACCTCACCTGCACTACGCCGACTGAGTGACCAGAACAGAGAGTCCCGATAAAGGCAAGACCCACAGTCGCTCCCTCAAAGTCAATACCGCTGAAAGACAAGAGAAGAATACTTTTACCAAAATGATGCCGGATTCTGTTTGTGAGCCGTTTGTTGCTGAAGCTGTGTGTGTTTCTGTGGTTAATGAAATGCCATGCACATTATAATTCTTCAGACATGTTTGAAACTCTACTAATCTAATTTTAACAATCAAATACATGTTTGTTCCCTTGTTAACAGGGGAACACAGTACTGGTTCCCCTTGACTGACGTTGTTTTAAGCAGAATTATGTTCTGGTTTGCGTAACTGTCCCCGTGATTTCCAACATTTTGAGATGTGATAATAAGAGTACATTTTGTCATGTTCCAATGTGGTTGTTAGAGAGGCATCGTGATGAAACCTACAGTCCAGGACATTAAAGACTCATGTGAGACAGTGAACTTATGCAACAAACCACCACAGCTTGAGAAACTGAAGCTGGATGATGTGGAAGTGAGTAAGAAAACAAGCTAAATCTGAAAAGAGACATGTCTTTATGCAACATCCGGTAGTATTCATGCTTCACATTACACGCATCCTAACCTTAAATGATCTGTTGGCTTCCGTGTATGGAGTTTATTCAGACCTGAGTAGATGTGCGTTGTCATGGCTTTTCCTCTTCACCAGCTCAGAGTTCCTCCAATTCATGAAAGCATCCAGGTTGGCCCCAGCTGGGCTGGTCACCGAAATTAAGTCCCCGTTGGACCAGACTTCTAGACCAACCAAAGCAACGAAGGTCCTCATGGGTTTGTATGCCTTTAGAAGATCACCAGAAAAGTCATGAAAAGAAGAACAACAGCTGCAACTCTCTCAGCTGGTAGCTATGGCGACTGTTGCATACAGATGGGGACAAATAGAAAATATATTTGGATGTAACTGAATCGTGATGAACTGAAACTGGTGGTTTAATGTGCCATCTGTCCAGTTTGCTCTGAAAGAAAGAAAACTCTGACTCACCATGTTCACAAAGTTGACAACTTCAAACACCCTCTTTCTCAGCTTTGTCACGTCGCTGTTCATTTTCAGGTACTGGAACAATAAATCAAGGTTGCATCCAGTTTTTTAACAGTAGAATATTACTGGTACTGTATATAATAATATATCTCATGACTGTAACAATGTACTGGGTAAAAATACCGGCCTCAACAGGCAAGTCTTACCAAACGGTTATCAGCAACGAGGACGAGCTCATTGTATTTCTGCTGCTGGACTATAGAAATACCCTGAATAACATAAAATAAATGTATTTTATTTGGTGCCACATTTAACCTCATATTGCCGGGATGTGCAGGGTGTTGTGACCGCATACTCGCCCCTGATCGAGAGCGGCTGCGGCTCGTTGGAGGTTCAAAGTCATCACTCCAGCTGGTGTTGGTGACGCCGCATACAGCAGGCGTTGGAGTCTCGTCGTTAAAAGTTCTCACTGCATGGTCCCCTTCCGCATCACTAGACAAGGGATCAATCAGGTACCTTTGGGCTGATGTTCTGAAATAACCCCTAGGATACAGACAGAAGTCAAACATAGCTGTTCTTAATGTCTTTACAAGCATCTTCCTGCATATTGGTTTTGGCTTTGTGCTTGTAATGTATGATGCTGGCTTGTTTTTTAACATGTCTTGTTGTTATAACAAGCAGAATGATGGTCTGACTGCTGTGTTGTGCTGAGCAGATTTTCTTTGTCATGAGGATCTTTATAGAGCCCCCCCATCCTCCCCACAGCCACAGGGCACAAGCCCTGATGGGCCAAGACCTGCACCAGGTGGTGCCCTCCACAGGCAAAGAGAGCACAGACCCCAGGGCCCCAAGGGCCCAACAGCTGGTATAATGGTCTTGAATATTATAGGTGAATGATGGTGGTCCTTAAAAAGGTTATGAATTAATGGACATCATGGAGGCAATTCAGGTAATACTAATAACTGTGAGAGAGATGCAGGCATCTCCTCACTAAGCAGGTGCTGTTCAAATGACACACACAAACATGTATATTAAAATAACTTATTTGTTTGGTTGATTTTGTTGTATTGGTTAACTAAAAATGGATCCTATTTAGTTGGGTAATACAGTGAGTTTATTTTCATTATTGTTTTGGTTTGCTTCTAATCTCTCTCTCTCTCTTTCTGAGGTGTTTGGGAGATCAGCACTATCATGGAGGCGCATCCATGAGTGCTGCTGACAAGGTCCTGGTGTGTGTAGTTAAACTGACTGGCACTAACCAAGTAGCTTGAGGAGATGGGGGGGGATGAGATGAGAGAATTAGTAGTTAATTTTAATTAACTTTATTAGTATTGGTTATTTTGATTAAGTTAAATGTGTATAGTGTTATGTAATTTAGTATTTTCACTATTGTTACCTTTAAGTTATTTTGCATGTATTATGGGGGGCATTATTGTGATTATACTCCTGTGTAGGATCCAAAATGGTTGTGGTTGGGTCTATATATACTGGTGAAGTAATGGGAATTGTAAAACAAAGAAACTGGTGAAAATAAGTAAAAACTGAGCTCTGTCAACGCTGGAGTCCTGTGCTTTTATCTTGCCCTCTTCACTTATGGTTGTGCACTTAAGGGGATGCTGCCATTCTGCATTTCAGGAGGTTTAAACCTTACAATAACTATTATTTAAATGTAATATTTTTACAACATGACATCTGGGAGTTTAGCTAACAGCTGTGAAAATATTTTGTTGTTTAAATGCATCTGTTCACACTTGAGATAAACCTTAGACAGAACAGGAGGTTTAGCTCGTATTTAGACTCGTATCACTTCAGACACGAGTCTGAATAAAATATGTCTAAGCAACATTTCAGCAGAACAAAAATAATTTTCTTTGTTTTTCTGACAAATGAGCAGAAATGAGCTGTGATGTGTCACCTGAGCCCATCACAAGTGCTGATGCTGACAGAGGATCCACTGTCATTCACGATCTTTCCATGGTAGTAGCAATGATCCTGGCACGGATACAAAAGTCACATGTGAGTTTTCACATGAAAAACTGCTAATTAATCAAAAATAAAATCAAATATTTATCAAGATTAACTTTTGCAAGTGGAACTGCATTGTCTCCCAGAGCTTTTAAAACCATAGAAGTGTGATGAATTTAGTGAGGACAGTTCCCTATAATACACACAAAGACTTACAATGTCACGTGGGACTGTGGTGATTCGACTGCCGTCGTCCTGGTAGGTGGTCTCACTGTAGCTGCTGGTAAGTAATTCACTGAAGAGGAGAGGATATAACCAGATATAAATGGACAGTTTACCTGATATTCAGCATTTCTTCTTGCATGTAAGTAACAAGAAATTCTGTGAATCAGAATGGGAGTAAAGCAGGAAAGTGGCAGTGATGTGCTTCTGTAAGTTTTATTTATTCCATATTTCTCTTCTTGTTCTTGTTCAATGGCATTAACTAGTCAGGGTCATGTGATCATTATCTAAAAGGCTCTTACTGGCTGAATCACCTCACTAACTGCTTATTAACCACAAACAGTTTTGTTTTATTCAGAGGGATTTTCCTTTTAGGAAGTGAGGACATACTTATTTTTTTCCAGTTGCATTTCGATATCGCTTCCTCCCACCGTCATTGCATATTTAATCCTCTGTGGTCGAAGGTCTGGCTGCGAGACAAACACACCCAAACATGGAAAATGATGCTTCCAGTTCTTTCTTTTATTTAGTTCCTTTTTTAATTCATAACTGTCAACATGCTGAGTCTGTGTAGGAGTAACACCAGTATTTAGTTTTCAGTGATGCTGCAGTAAAAAAAAAAAGCACCTCTGCATGTCTTTTCCTCACTGAGTGAATTCTGACAGGTCGGACCACCTCGTAGTCTCGTCCCACTTCAAACCCATGACTGTGACTCTCTGTGGACACAGAAAGAAACGTGTCAAAAGCAAAAACATCCCATGGAGGTAAATTATGCATCAGACAAGCATGTTTTTTAGACACATCTAATCTGTTGATTTCAATCATTGTGCGATGTAAGCTAAAAACATCTCCATCATCCAGGGTTTGCAAAGAAAAGGTGGTTTTCATTTGGCACATCCTTAGAAAATGTAGAATTTGTGGAAAGAATAATGTTTAGTTTACTGTAATACGTGCATGTAGTTATGTCTTTATAGTGGGAAATTTCTACATAGATGTTTAAAGCTGTAAGAAAGCTGCTGTGATGTCACCCACTGCTATGTAGACTGTGAAGTTCAGCATTGTTTCCATCATCATTTTATTACTGTGAACATGCACAGATAGCTGCAGTTAACAAATTAGTCTGACACTAAGACACTCACATGGTTTTCTGGTTCTGGTTTTCTCTGTGGGAGGTTACAGTAAATACCAGCATCTTTATATAAAATACAGGTTTCATTTTCAGACTCTCTTTAGTAAGGTCACAAACTGCCTTCTGGGGTGGTTTAAAGTTCTCTTAAAGACTTTTTTGTCTACTCCAAACAGGTTCTTTGGCTTTTCCAGGTGGCACAGTGAAGCTGCATCCATTGCTGGCTTGACTGTGTGAAGGCATCCCAGCACAGCACTGTTCTGGAGCTGCCAGTTGAGGTGCAGGGAGAGAAGCTAATGGCTCAGCTCACATCCATTTTCCACGACATCCAGGACAGCAAAGAGCTTTCTGTCCTGACCACCAGCCTATGAAACATGTTTTGGCCCTTTGCTTCTTCTCTGAACGGACTCCAGGCTTAACCAGTCATATGCTTCAAACCCTGTTTGGGTCTGTGCAATGAATGCAGCTACTTGACAGGACACAGGAGATAAAATGGTGGAGAGAGACTGAGTAAAATACTGCCAAATAGCTCAAAATTGACATGTGTGCCTCAATAGGATATTCATCAGCTGCCTGGGACGATGATGATAGAAGCTGAGGTAAGCTGCACTGCTTTCCCCTCACAGAGGTTTTGTTCTGAATAAAGAGATCCAGTACACATATGAAGTCTTCTACAGCTAGTGATGAACATACTAGCTGTTTGCACAGCTATGAAATGATAACATCAATAAAACAGCTGTTCTGTGTGAGTTTACTTCTTTTGTCAACCTGAACTCATTTATGTGAAAAAGAGGAAGTGATTTCTTAAAGAATCATTTATATCACTATATTACTTACAAGAGTCAGCAGCTTTCTGGTTTTCTTATTGATCTATTTGTTATTGGTTGGCTGATAACGGGTCAGAATGTGTTAGAGGCAGCATGAGTAGAGGTGTTTATGGACAATGTATAAGATCTATTTGCATTTATTTCTATGTTGTTAGCCAATAACATAATTTCTTAATCTATGCTCTGACTAAACTGTGATCTCTAACGGTCTCCTAAAATGACCAGTTTAACACTTATTGTGGAAGTGTTTGTGTTCACTCTCACAGTGGTGCTAAATATTTATATTCAGACAGTGTGCTGTATCATAAATGGCTGCTCTGGGCCAAAATACCAAGGCTAATTTGTTTGTCCCACCTGGCTTTGTGGGACCCTACGCCTGCTCCAGCTCCTGGTGGGTGAGGCTGATGAGCCCTATTTGCAACTTCAAATATGGGTTTAAAAAGTCTGCAGCTTTGCAGACAGGATGTTGATATTAACTCACATCTGATACACAGTCTGTAAAAGATGAGCACAAACATGCTACTGATCTGCCTGCAAGCACACTGGCATCTCTGGAATGCTCAAATCCTTGTGCAACCAACCTGAACAGTAATGATCACATTATCTTTTGTCTCCGTTTAGCCACTCATCACACATTCATATTACATGTATGTTATGGCAACACACAATCTGCTGGCCTGATTTAGAAACAAGTTATGAGTGAAAGCATCCTTTCATAACCGATGTGCAGGATAATCCTTTCATTTATTTGCAAAAAGCCTTTGAGCTCATGGAAACCTGTAATTCTGCATTTGAGGCTTTTCAAAGTGTACACATCCTGCTTTAACCCCATATGTGATACAAAACGTCTCTCAGGCATTTGCATCACTTTATAATAAAAACTTTATTCAAAATCCTGTTGTGCACCATATGATACTGGTCTCCTGCCCCCTGGTGAACACCAAAACAGAAGAATACACAATAATAACCTATCACATAGTAATAAATGTAAACACAGCAAACAATGAGTTTTTTTTTCAGATTCTGTTAAAGGGTTAACTAAAGGCTTCAGATTTTAAAACTTCTCTGCTCCTCTGTTCTTAGGTTGGGCTTTAAAGGTTTAAAGACAGTTTGAGTAATCAATGAAGCATCTGGTTTAACGTTTGAGGTTTTGTTTCATGTGTTTATGTCTGTTGGAAACTGTACGCAAAGCTTCCGGGTAGAGTTATAGAAATGTTTTCCTCAGAATGAATCTTTGTCTAACTGATACTGGAGAATATTTAGCAATCTGGAAGGAATCAGGACGGATTCTTGACACGATGGGTGGAAATGAGCTGCTTGGTGGAGGTCTGCACGCAGTGCTTTTCTAGTTTAAAGTCATAAATGTGAAAAATGTCATAATAATAGTGAAAACATTAAAATGATTGTTGTTATAGTGATGTCGGTCGATTGTATGAAACCAGTGAGGATGCAGTATCAAATCCCAAATCTTTTTAAGGAAATGAAACTCTTTGACTATAGACTAGCCCACTTTTAAATCAATAAAACCTGCTTTACATGAAATCACTCAGTGTTTCTGAGTCACAGTTACCTGTCAGGTAGTAGCACCTGAGAGTGTGGTGGCTTGCTTTCGATCCAAAGTCCACCTCCCAACTGTGCCATTAAAGCATTTAAAGTAATTTCTCCCATTTAGTCAGGGTCACAAGACATCTTTACATGGTTACAACCAAATGGCAGCAGGATGAATCCACACCATCCCTTTGCTTTAACAGTCATGTCATACAAAAGGTTTTGACCCAGCGGTCATTTAAAAGGTCGATCACTAATAAGCTAAGAAAACAGAAACATACTTCATTACAGCTGAACTGCTGGGAGCATGCTGGATAAATTACCTTTCATAATTACAATTATTTTATTAAAGATAAATCATCTGCCTCCACTGTGGTTTCCAGTAACAGAGACCTGCACTTCAAAGTACTCGCATAGGACAGGGCAAAGCTAGGGTTTTAGTTATTAATTAGCCAGTCTAAATGCTGTAATGGTATCCAGTGACTTACCTGAGGACTTTAGCGATGCATTTAGGATGAGAGCCCACAATAGGAGTGATCGTGTCATTGTCCAAGTGCGGACAGTCTCTGTAAAGAAGCAGAGGGTGCTGTGATCAGGCTTTATGCCGTCTACCTGCACGCTGTGTTGCTGTTTGTGTGAGGCCACTCCTTTGCTGGGTCTCCTGGACCTCTCACAGCCACTTCCTCATAGAAAACAAACTTACACCACACACCCAAAGTGGCCTGAGCACGCCCCTGCTTCTCTGAAAGAATTCAGGAAGAATACTGCTGAGTGTTGTGGTGCGAGCTAAACTTCTGTTCATGACCAAGTCTTTCAGTTTCAAAGGGATCCGCAGACATTTTAATGCAGCTTGCATTTTTTCTGATACATTTTCTTATTTTTATTCTGTTCAAAGCCTTGAACCAAAAGTGTGACTCACTAAATTATGACACACTAACTCAATAACAGTACTTACATCATATGGTAATTTCCGATCCATCACTTGTCATCATCACATCATGAAGTGTCAAGATATTTGCCAAATATAGACAACATTTGTATTTGTCTCCATCCGCTGTCTTTAAGACACTTTTTCTCCTGCCTCTCTGACCCTCGCCCACTGAACACATGCTTGGAGTCACAGAGACCAAGCTCCTGAAGACAATACGCCCAATGTGCCTGCTCCCTTTCCAGCTGACAGACAATTCAGGACAAGATTAGCCTCCTCAGGACTGTAAATGAAGCAAAACTCTGGTAGTATAAAGATAAGGATCTGTTTTTCCTTCTAGCACAAAACTATTTCAACTTAAAATATGACAGACTTCCCTACTTTAATCATTTTTCTGTTCCAGTACGTCAGTGACAAAGGAAACAAAACTGCTGAATCTTGTCTGTTTGTGGTCTATAACGGATTATTATGATTGCTTAATGATCCGTACGGGTCAACAAAGGAAGGAGCAGATTTACACCAGATGTCTGAACTCTGCAGCATGGATGACCAGAAAGTCTTTGATTTTTTTTTATGCCAAATAAAAATGTGCATGACTTGTGAAAACACAAAACTAAACAAAGGAAGAAGTCCTGAACACAAACATGTTCTTATAGTTCTTAATTGCTCGTTTGTTTCAGGACTGTCTGCGGAGGACATGACCTGGCTGAACAATTGCTTCACTGTAGCTGTGGTGACCACTCTGCACTCACATTGTAAGTCAAAATCTCCAGTTATCACAAGGAAAACAATTTTAACATGAAGACTTAAGAAAACTTCCCCCTGGTTCTGAGTCTACACTAATGTAATGAGATATGTTTTATGGTTTTTATGCTTGTGGTGCATGCTGAAAACAACACAGAGTTGTATATCTTGGTGGTACAAAGCACAATATAAATATTTAGCTAGAAAACATGACTTTATTATCATGCCATGAGAGAGACAGTATGTTGTACTTGTGTAGGAGTCTGTAACAAGTTAGGCACCAGGATTCTGCTCCATGATAAATATCCTGCAGCAGCTTGAAAGGATGATGGAAAAATCAACAAATAATTATTAACTATTTTTTTTTACCTTAGTTTCATTATCTCCATTATTAAAGATAGAATAAAGAGACTGAATAATATGATATACATATAAGTCCATTATATGAGTGCAAACTATTGCAATGTGCCGCCTAAATGTCAGCCAGGACATGTCTGAGTAAACACAAGTGAGGGTTACAGCAACACTGCAACAGCGCCCATAACTCACGTTGATGCCACAGTAAGATTTATTTTCCGCATTCCTTGTGCCGTCATTGCTGTACAGAATCCTGAGGCTAAGAAAGCACATTTCACAACTTGTTGTGCAACCCAGGGCATCGTGTAACAGTTGTGTTTTGTTTTGCTATCCTGAGGGACAGGCCAGCAACTGGATATCAACACAGCAACACACTGGCCACTTTGAATAGACTCCATGGCTGAGAAATGCAAAGGACCAGAGTGAACAGAGTGAGGAAAAAGAGAGATAATGACAGAGCAAGAGTTACTTTTACTGGCTTGCGAGAGCCCAGAGAAGTGGCATAATGAAAGCTTAACCCTTTAAGGCAGGGGTGTCAAACTCAGGTCCTCGAGGGCCGGTATCCAGCAGGTTTTTGTTGTCTCCATGCTCCGACACAGCTGATATAAATTACTTAATATGTTTACAAGAAGCTGTTGGATTTATTTGATTTGCATCAGGTGTGTTAGTGCAGGTAAACAGCCAAACCTGCTGGATACCGGCCCTCGAGGACTGGAGCCTGACCCATGAAAAAGTGGTAGGACAAGTCTATTTTTTAATGGGGTTTATTTGGCCCTTTAAGAAATTGTAACAAAAATTTATATGCATTTATACTATAAACTGATTATAGTGTAACTGATGTTTCCCTGTATCTGCAGTATAGACATGAATCATACTGTAACCAACAGAATGTGATACTATGAATAAATATGATGTGTTTGGTTTTATAAAAAGCATAATGTTAACACAAGGTGGTATTTTTATTGTCGTAGTTTAAGTTTGGTTTTATTTGTCATAGTTCCTGTTTTTTGTTTCATGTGTTTCTGTTCAGCTTTCTTATTTCACACTGATTGGTTCCACCTGGTTTCACTTAGTACATTCATACCACCTGTCCTGCTTGTTTATGTGTTAGTTAATGTTTCCTTTGTACGTCTTTTGCTCCCAGATTAAAACCTCAACATTCAGCATTCCTCCTGCCTGCATTCGGGTCCAGACATCTCCACACCACCCAGTCATGACAGGTAGTTTTTTAAGAGACAATACAAAGGTCATCACATCAGCAAACTGATCAGTTTCAGAGAATATTCACCGTAGTAAATCTTAACTGTTTGCCCTGATTATCGTGTCCAAGAAGATTAAACTGCCCTTAATGGTACTGACTACAACATGTTTTTTTTTGAGTGACAAAACAAGAAGAGCATCCTTACATTTACCACAGAAGCAAATCTGTAAAATTAGATTCACAGTCAGTGTCACTGATTAA
This sequence comes from Pseudomugil gertrudae, assembly GCA_037177535.1. Lineage (NCBI taxonomy): Eukaryota > Metazoa > Chordata > Actinopteri > Atheriniformes > Pseudomugilidae > Pseudomugil > Pseudomugil gertrudae. Next base: position 23,311,794 of record JBAMHV010000012.1, read on the forward strand.
ATGGCTTCAGGGAGAAAATAGACTGTGTGTTATAAAGCCAAATTAATGTTTAAAATGTCATCATAGGATGAGAAGTCTCCAGTGAAAAGCAAGGAGAGACCAGGCCTTTTTCACTACTGCTGTAACAGCAGACTGGATTGGTTCAAACCAAATGCAGCTTTGTTTTAAAGCATTGTGGTTGGGGAAACTTTCTATCACAGTTAACTAGAAGCAAACATCTAAGTGTGACAAACATTTCCTGTAATCTGCAACAAATATACCAATGGCAGAATGATCTAATTCAAGCCTAGACATAAGTGTGAGTTACTGAGGAGTGTTCGAAACAGACACAACAATAAAAAGCTGCCCAAAATCTTGCAAATGACCTGAATCTCTCAAACCTGTATAAGAGGAACTTGCAATGATGGGAGTGTAAAGTGGAAAAAGTCCTGGCTCAAATGCAACGCCCTGGACTTCATGAATAACTGCATTGTGTGAGAAAAACTAAACAAACTGGAATCTATACATGATTTAAACCAGCCTAACAAGTCTTCAAAGGGTCCATGAATATCTTCTGATGTAGCTTGGAGCTGCTTAAATCTGCTTTAAATGCTTTGAATGATAGCAGTAACCAGCCGGCTCTGCCTGAGAGGAACATATAAAAGCAAAACCTTAAAAGCAGATCTAATTCAACTTCACACTCTTAATCCCATAAAGTCTGAATTAAAAACTAGCAAAAAAATTTCAATAAAATCTGAAAACTGTATTGGACCCTTTCTTTTATTTTCCACCACTTCCTTTGGAAGTTGGGGTTCAGGGCAGCAGCCTGGAGGGGAGGCAGACCTCTTCCAGCCACATTTTCCAGCTCATTGAGAGGAATCCTGAGGTGTTCCCAAGCATCTCAGCTGGACAGATTACTTTATTTCACTCTTTCACAAAATATGTAAAAAAAACAATTTATTTTTTATGTATATTTACTACTTATTACCGTGGAATTGGCTAAAATTATTATAGTGTATTCTTCTGCTTTCTGGTATTCACCAGGGTGCAGGAGACCAGGATCATATGTGTTTGGAGTGAAGTTTCTACAATAAATGATACAAAATGTCTCAGAAACGGTGTGTATCAAACAGTTTATGTGTGTGTATCAGGCCATGAAGGGTTAATTAGCTTGAATGGCAGGAGATTTTTGACATCTTAAAGAATCCAAACTAACAACACTTTGGTCATCCTATGTTTCAGGCTTCTCTGCTCACACACATAAGCACGTAATAATTACATAATTCTGTTATTAAAAGCTTACTAATTACCTGGAACCACTGAGCAAGCTAGCTTTCCAGGACTTGCTCAACCAACCACAATTATGTTTATGTTTTTAACTCTTTTTAATCATGCATTAAGACTTGGGATAACATAAATAAGATAGTGTATTTGGGACTGATAATCTCTTGTGTCCATGTTGTTTTCTGTTTCCAGTGTGTTTCTTACTGACAACAATTCCAAACAGCACAGGGAAATGAGACATATAAAGCCTTACATACACAAAACACTTAAGCCAATTCTGATGATATGACTCAATTATTGGCTTCCAGGTTTGTGAAACTTCCTGACTGGCAGATATCTCGGCATATATTCCACTGAACTATGTCTTTGATATAGTTGGAGCAAAACTGAGACCGACGTGATCAGGATATAAGATATATATATATAT
>JBAMHV010000012.1:23313583-23332542 GCA_037177535.1 Pseudomugil gertrudae
TGTTGGTCCTGTGATGGACTGGCGACCTGTCCAGGGTGTACCCCGCCTCTCGCCCGTTGTGAGCTGGGATTGGCTCCTGAACCAGCTCCCTCGACCCAGTTCAGGGAAAAGCGGTAGAATATGGATGGATAATAGAATAGAATAAAATAAAACAGAATAGAATCAAATAGTTGATGTTCCCTTTTTTAAAAGCCCCCATAAATTCATCACATTGTAATGTTTTCCAGTTTATCTTATTATTTTAGGTTTTTAATGTACGTTATCTATTATATTTAGTCATTTTAATGCTTCCTTTGTATCCCACTGCAATGCTCTTATTGCTTCATATAAAGCACTGAACTATATATATACATATATATGTGTGTGTGTGTGTGTGTGTGTGTGTGTGTGTGTGTGTGTGTGTGTATGCATATATGCATGAACACAGGTGGCATTTATCATCAGAGGGTGTATTCTTTTGGATTTAACAGTCTGGCCATGGATGATTTGTTAATCTGTCCCGGTTTGCGTGTTGCTCTCTCCAATCCCTCTGATATGACCTTGGACTCCCACTATGGTGAACAATGGACCTGCTGTCATGTCGTTCCAGCACTTTCCCTTACCTGGCACTGGACCAGAGACCATCAATTCATGTGGATTTCTGCTAACCACACAGGGTCAGTGCATCTCACATCCGCCTATTTATGTACAGTGGAGGTGGAGAGAAAGATGCAAGATTGATTGTGTTTCAAAACACAATCAAAGTCAAAGTACACAAACGACAACCTAAACACTGAAACATTTTCCAGTTTCAGGGGGTTGGATATCAGAAACTTTGCCCTGCTTCTTCTGCTTCCTCAAAACCTAATTAACCCACAACCAAAACAGAAACATAACACACTTAAATACAACTGAACTAAACAAGACACAGGTGAACATAATCTAAATCAACACAGGTGAATTAATGAACAGGAATAAAACAGGAAACCAAAAACACACACACAAAGTGCAAATCATGACACTGCGTGGGACGTACAATAAGTAGATGCACTGACTCACTGCTGGCAGCGTGGTCTCATAGTGACCCAGCTACAACATTCCTGTCACAACACCCACATACACTCTTGTTGTTTTCGACTGTCCTGCTATGGAGACAGTAACACATATCAGCAAAAGCTAAGCTACCAGTAGTGTTGTATCCACGGTTACCTCACGCAGCTGTGAGGAGCACTTTACTGTGCTGGCTTGCTCTGCAGACTGAAATTATAAACAGTAAACTAATAGTTTATGAAGATATAAGACAATTTGCTCTCTCACACTAGTAGAATAATTTTCACACACACTTGTAATTGTAATAGTAATAGTTTTGAATGACAAAATGTCTCTATGGTGTGTAAATTATTTCAGTATATTCACTGTATATGAGTGGTTTAACTATGATGTGTAAATAACTTAAATTTCACATGTGTCTATGAGAGGGTAATTCTGATAATACCCCAAACCGGCTCAGTGCAATGGTGCCTCGCTTTGCTTGGTGTGTCTGTACAAGTTCAACGATCAGGCATTTAATCTGCACACACCACCCTGTCCTTTGAGGCAGGCTGATATGGGGTGAGGGAGCAGATAAAAGAGGAAACGGTAACTCAACTTTGCTGGCATGTGTTCACTGTCTACTCGCTGTGATGCTCACTTTTGCATGAAGTGAGGATAAAATGAACATGGTAAAAGATGAGGCTATTCTTTTGAGATAAAGAGATAATTTTTAGATAATTTTGAGATAATTTTGTCATTTAAAATGAAGTAATTTAAAAACTGGGATGATACGAGCTGATAATTTGGCAAGTTGGTGCTCTTCAAGTGCTTTTTGCTGGTCGTACTTATTTCGCTGAGTTCTATTAATTTAACAAATGGATTCAACTGTTGTTATTAAAACTTAGTGAAATAATTTATTAAATTGACTTAATAATAGATCTCACCATAGTATCGGTTTACCTCTGGAAATACGCCAGATGTCTTAATTGTCCTTGTAATGCACACACATTTCTACCAAAATGTCACTCTGCGCTAATGTTACATAAATGACCACTTACTGGACAAAGACATCAAATGTTTGCTGCCAGTGCACAGTTCCAGTGAAATTCTGCAGCCACATTTAAACACAGGCCTGAGTAAAGAAAGGCTTTCTGCTACGGGAACTACAGCGTTCATTTCACCATTTTCCCAGCCAAACCCATTCACCCATTCAGTTACCAGTCCATTTAAATCCACTCACACCATTAAGACCTTAATGACAGCTTCCTTCTTTCTTTCCTTTATTCATTCATTCATTCATTCATTCATTCATACTCTATTCCTCTAAATCCACTTCAGGGTGGCAGATTTATATCTTAATAAAATAGATATAAATGGGTAACATATAAAATATCATTACCATGTTATGGCAATTTCATATATATGAGAGGTTCCGTACAAAATACATATAAAAAAGAAAACAACCGACATATATGCTCCATCAGACTTTGTGAGGACATTTGTTTAAGCAAATCTCATCTTTTAAAGCCTTTGTGTCTCAGGGGCTGCAAAAACAAAACTTCCAATGGGTGCTGTGTTTTCAACTGCAAACTTGACTTGCAACAATAGTACCCACATACGGTCTCCCTAAACATTTCTATGGGAGTAATAGAGTGCTTACATAAAAAAAATTCCATATTGTGAAAATGTCTATAATCTACTTTGATACTGTTGCTTTAAAATTAATGGTGATAACTGATTTTAGAAGTAGGCACCCACTGTCTGACCCTGGTGGACCAACCACCAGGGTCAGACCAGAGGCTAATCCCTGCACCCAGAATCAGGTTCTATCCATTAATTAAACCTTATACACACAACTCTACTGACTAGGCTACTACAAATAAAATGGATTTATTTATTTCTACCACATGGAAAAAGAGAATTTCAGTAGAGTATATCAGTAGATCTCGGTAAACAAATCTCGTTGCCATGGAGTCTCACAATAACAAGTCTTGAAAGAGCAAACAAATATGCAGAAGACTCTTGTGTAGCACAGCCTCTGACTAGTGTGAATATTTCCTGGACAAACAGCTGATGTCTTAAACATTATAAAAATAACAAGCGTTAACACAGAGCTACCACAATTTGCAGCCACATCGCGGCACATTCTGGAATATGTTGTCTCTGTCTTCCTTTTCCCTCATTCTCACTGTTCTCAGTTAACTCACTGTCAACTGATTGCTACTTTAAAAACTTTAAAACTTAAAAAAACTTTTAAAAAAATGACAAAAACTGAATATTTTGCATTTCTAAAAATGCACTACTAGTTCAAACACAGCTTTATGTGGACACCAATGCTTTTCTGCCCCACAATGTGAACACTGATCACAGCGCCTCAATAAGAGAAAAGATGTCCTTTTGATCAGTGTGTAAAAATATCATGTCAGGCTGATAAAAAATTCTCAGTGCTGTTCAAACATGTACAAAACAGTGGAATTTATTACTCAAAGTACAGTACATCTATAAGCAAAGATGATGATGATAAACACTGTAATAGCTCCAGAAAGATAACACTGACCCTGTTACTTAATCAACACATGAACTTCAGACGCTTTGCAGATCTCAGCATCAGAAGTCTTATCTGCAACCTGGCCTCTATTTTAGGGAATTTGTTTGTGGATGTTTATACAGTCAGAGCCAAATATTAAACAGCCTCCACAAGGGAGTCAAAGCTCAAAGCTGACAGTACTCAGTGAAAATAGCAACTCTTTTGTTATCAAGTTTGAATGCTCATGTGGAGTATGAGAGCAGGGTCAGCAACTCGAATCTCTGCTTTGCATCCTTTGGAGCCTGAACAACAGCTTTGCAGTCATAAATATGTCATTTCAGGCCTTTTTTCCTTCTCTGAGCAGGAATGTAGCAGTTTTTTCATCTCCTGTTGAAAATGTCATGCCAGCTCAAGACAAGGTATCCTGTGGTGACACATTGTTCAGACAGATGTGGCAAACAAACCTGCCGGTAAAGAGCTGGCTATTGTTTTCCTCAGAACCCGTTTATTGTTTGAGTCAGCTAAGAAAGTAATTTCCACATGCCGCGCGTATCGTGCAAGGACTTCATTCTGCAGGAAAAAGATTGCACTTCCTTTCTTTTTTCCAAATAAGGGTTCAGCCTGTGGTGGCTCGCATATAGAGAACACTTAGGGTGAAAAGAAAGTGGGAGAGCTGCAGACTGAGACTTGCTGTTGTTTATGAGAAGAATCTGAAGAGGGGGAACGCCTTGCAGCCATATCAGAGGTCAGCCAGCCGGCATGAGTCACAGGTCACCTCCAGTTGTAAACAAACCTTCCTTGTGAAATGAAAAATGTGAGCTAAATATTTTTAGCACACTACTGACTGGAAAAGGAAGATTTAATCTTCTGTAGTAAAACTGGAACCAGTTAAACAGTAAATGTGCCTTTAAGAATAACGAAATGTTGCAAACACCGTAGGCCGAGGTTCATCAGGGCGAGTGAGAAACTTCTGTTTGTTTAGAAACGTTTATTCAAAATGAATAAAAGCTTCTGCACTTCTACGCTCAGTCAAAGATGTTCCAGCATGGTGTCCTGTATGCTGCTGGACATATTTACCACAGTTTACACCCTTATGTCTGCACCATTTATGAAACGGCACGACTGAAAGGTGATGAGAACCAAACATGTTTGATGATGCAGCGCTTTCCTGGGAAAGCTGCATCCTGTCTTGCCATATATACAATAACATGTAGATGTTTTGAGCAACACAGCAGAACATTTTAAAGTTTTTAGAAAACTTTTGCCTGAATTTCTGAAGTCATTTAAAGTTTCTCTACTGAATAATTCTTGGCTCAAACTGAGTGAGTGATATTACTGTCAGGCTGGGAAATGTAACATCTGAATATAATGTCCAGATATTCCATCAAACCTGTTGCCAAAGTTTGAATTTGGTGGAATATGAATGTAATAAAATCAACATCAGAGCATCTAGAAATGTTAAAAGAATCAGTTAGAATCTTCTCTGTGAATAAAAATAAAATATATTTCCACTTAGATTTAGTTAAAAATGTGACTATAGCTTCTTATAGCTCAGAACATGTTTACAAATTCACCACAAATAAAATTAATAATATATAATTAAACGTGGAGCCTGTTGTAGCCTTCTCTTGTTTACCTAAAACAGGCCAGAAGCTTGATATGGTTTGCACATGTTTTCATCATTCAGCCTCATGTCGAGGCGCAGCTGACGCGCCGCGCGCAGGTGACGCGCCGCGCGCACCCAGAGGCGGCCCTTCTGTCTGCTTCACGACTGCTGATGTCAACGCTGAGTCCTGGCAGAGGACAACCCACACCGGCCCTATAAATACCTGCGAGCTCCGCTCTTCTCCACTCATTCGCTCCGCAACAACAGCGGCTCCGGTCAGTGCGCACCAAGCAACTCATCTTCACCGAGTTGTCTCGGGGCTTGGAGCTGTAAACACAAGGAGAAAGAAGAGTCCAAATGTCTTCCTACGTGTCCTCAGAGTGCCGCCGCGTCAGTCCATCCGTTCACGGCAACAAATTTGACACGGCGCATCGTAAGAAAGCCGTGGCCAACATTTTCGAGAACGTCAACCAGGACTCGCTGATGAGACTCTTCCAGAAAACGGGCGACATGAAGGCGGAGGAGAGAGTGAGGAGCATCTTCTCCTACACGCAGGATCCAGAGGAGACTGCGCGAGCTCTGATGGCTCTGAAGCAGCGAAAGAAGGACAAATTCCTGCAGATCGCGGGGATGCTCCGACAGCTGCTTAAACTGCGTTGACTGTGTTGTAGCAGTCTCTTACTGTCCGCGTCTCTGTGTCGGCTTAAAGCCGAATGTGAAAACATTCCCAAAGGGACATCCCGCCGGATGGGGCTCCTCCCTGACGCCTGGAAAGTAGCGTCAGGTGCGCAGGAGAAAGTGCGGCGGGCCGCCTGGAGGTTCGACAAGCTGGTCTCCTAAACGGAGGCAGCAGCAGAGTCCTGCCTGGAGAAGGTGGCACAGGATGAGGTGACTGGGAACACAAAGGGAAAACATGTCTTCCCGCAGACTTGATTTCATGCATGCAGATGCGTGGCTGTGATGCAGCACCTTGCACCAGTGCTGCACTGAGTTGATGCTGTGTGCTGCTGTAATATGAGACTTTCTGGTGCAGAACAACTTGCCTACATGAATGCCTGTCCTGAACAGATGCCTTGTCTCTGAGCTTCACTTTGTATGAACACTTTGTATGTCATTAGTGGCCACTAATGTGTCTCCAAAATGCATGAAACCTTGCTTTAATTGCCATTTTTAATAAAATATTTTCATGTACACTTCAATGTTACTCTTGTATGTCTTTATTAGGTACACCACTGACATGATTTTCATTTGTATAACTAATGAATTACCATAAACTCTTAGGCCACATATAAGGTTTAGTTGAATATGGTTTACAGGGGAATCAGCTTATCTTGTTGATTTTATTGGCTAAAATGTTCTCAAATGAAGAAATCTGTTATTAGAAATTAACTTTAATTGGTGAAGTAATTAATCTTTCATTAATGATCCTACATTTGTAGTGAAAGTGGGAAAAACATCTGCAATTCAACATGTTCTGGTGGAACTGTTAGTCATGCAGGGAAATCCCTTCAATCAAACAGTTTAAATCACCATGGCAACAGGATGTTGACCTCATGTCTTTGTCATTACAGGAACACAAACCTGTTCAGCAGTCAGTGTAGTTTAGTCATCGTTAGGTCATTACTATAAAATCAGCCCCTGGCATTCTTTATTGTGACACAGACATTAGACGGGAAAAGAGAAACTCATGAGAGGATGCGGTTAATCTTTACTGGGTTCTCCCCCACAGTGCTGTATGCCTCACCAAACCGGCGTAAACCAGTCAGGCTCAGGTTGGGCTGAGAGGGGAGGGTGGTGCAACAGCTCTCTCTGTCCAGCTTGTTTACATTGGAGTCCATTTAATAATCGTCCCTGCTCTCTAGATAAGAGTCTGTTTAAGTAGCATTACAGGGCTTAGATGTAGAAAAGCTTTGCTTCCTCACTGTCTGATTCTTTACCTCTGCTCAAGCATTATGACCCCTCCATTACAGCAAGCCAGCTACATTAACACCCCATTTTAAAAGCTTTTTGGTGTATTTTGTATCGGCAGTAGGGTGAGGAAGCAGGCTTAGCTGGAGAGACACAGATGAGCAGAGTGAATGTCTGCTAATCTGCTTGCTTTGATAGTCCCTGTACCGGCTCAAACCAGTTCACTGGGTGGCTTGTGCATGACGGCATCTGATTGCAGGCGCTCTTACATGTGCTGAGAGATACGGGGAAGCTGTGTGTTAGTGGCCCTGATGTGTGTAACTCAGGTGTGACGGTTAAAATAAGAGTTTTGCTGATGCAATGCACAAACATACTGCACAAAAGCACCTCTTTCTACTCTAGAGGATTTTTCTGTGAGGATGTATAAAATCCAATGTAATCCTAGCTGTTCTTAAAAATGAAAAGCAAGTTTAAAAATTCTCCATATTTTAATCAGACAAACTGCTCAAATTAGTGTTATCAAGACGTTTGACACATTTTATGTTACAGAGCAAAACAACAAAACTGGGTTGCATTTGAATTTGTAGGTTAAAAATAGCCTAAATAGGTAGTATATGTGTGGATTTAGTGGCTAATATAGTTCATTTAAAATAGCTTCAGCCAGTGTTTTTAGAACAATGAAAAAGAGGATGAACAAAACCATCACGTTGCAGATTAATTTTTATCTCTGTTGTTTCCAACACACTGTTTGGGTTTGCAGCATTAGAGAACAGAGGAGGCAGCTGCTTGTGTTAGCTATTTTACACACTACCCTTAGACACTGCAGAGAAAAGGTTACTAGCAAAAAAGCCACAAACCCAGCTTTGAACAACATACTCTAACTATTTGCTAAAATGTCACATTAAAAGGTAAAACAGGGATGAGAGTTATGTTTACACCATTTTTTATGTGGTCAACAGCTCATCTGTGGAAGCTACTGCTTCATGCTGTGTGAAAAACAAACTAAATGATTCATTTAGAAAGGCAATACCCCACTGCCAGAACAGCGTGTCATCGTTACGAAACGGTTCATAAATGAGCTAAAACAGAATTTTGATTGTTATTTTGGTGGAACAAGCTTTTGCTTTATGCCAAACCTATCTAAATTAAGGACTAGTTCCCAGTGTAATATAAAGACTTCAAATTAAGTTGTTTCCTTTCTTTCTGGTTTAGCACAAGAAGAAAGTAAGAGGTGTTTTTCAACATATTAATTATCTGGGATCCTGTGATATCCTTTGTTTTATATACAGGTGTAGTAGATGGTTTGATTGCATTTCTCCTTTTGTGGTGTCTGTCTTTTTTCTGTTGGGGTTGTGTTTTCTTTTCTTTCTGTCTTTTCCGGTCGGTCCAGCAGGAAGTATTCGTTTAAAATAAAAATAAATAAATAAATAAATAAATCATTCTGATTATCAAGAGGATCTCTGTATATACATATATACATGAAGATCTTCTTGGCAAAGAAAAATTGCTCAGCACAGTATAGCAGCCAGACCATCATTCTGCCTGCTGAGATGCTGGACAGACACGTATATATATAAAAAAAAAACCTTTAAAGCCCAACCTGAAAACAGCTGAGCAGAGAAGTTCAAGTTTAATATCTGAAGTCTGTATTTGACCTTTTAACATAATCTAAAAAAAAAATTACCCGTTAAATATTTTGCTGTTTACCATTTATTACTATGTGATCGGTTGTTATTATTGTAGTGTATTCTTCTGTGTTTTGGTGTTTAACAGGGGGCAGGGGACCAGTATTATATGGTGCACAACAAGATTTTGAATAAGGTTTCTACCATAAAGTGATGCAAAATGTCTTTATATATTACATATGATATCTTTGGCTTTATAGTGTCACATAAATGTGAAAAGAAGAATCTGTTTTCTGTGGAGTTTATCAGCTCGTCACTCACTGGTTTGACTATTTTTGCTCTATTATCTTGTAGCGGCCCTTTTGTTTGCTTCATGTATCTCACCAGGCTGCTTTTTTATTGGCTCCCTTTTTCCCTTTTAAGGCTATCCAATTGTTTTGGAAGCAAAAGATAAATATTCAAGGTAGTTGTTCAGGCCATCTTTGCCTTGTTGCAGCATTGGACGCGAGCTCGTCCTCTTCCACCCTCTTCCTGCCTTTCATTGGCCTTAGAAACGGCTTTGATGACAACAGACACTGTGGCAGACAGCCTGACAGTAATTACAGGGAAAAGGAAGGTCTCGGCTGGAGATGACAAAGGAACACGCTCAGGCATACAATAACCCTAAATAAACAATGTAACAAGTCAGCAAAATATTTCATTGTTTCATTTATGTCATATCTCCTGATTTGGGTCTGTTCCTTCTGGTTACGTACTTGTGGTGTTCTTGTAAAGACAGCCAGATAGTTAAAAAGAGAAAAAACGACTGAAGGAAGTGAAAGAGAAGTGCTAGATTAGCGATTACAGACAGGGAGTGGCATTCTGCTCAGTTCCAGTGCAGACCGGTTCAAACTGAGATCTGTGATGTGGAAACTAAGCATAAGCAGCCCTCAGGTTTTGGATTAGTCAGCGTTCAGTGGAATGATCATACAAAAAATATTATCAGGCCTCAAAGTAAGTTACATAGTTGTTTGATTCAATGGTTTGGCTTGTGACATTTGGCTACTTTCATAGTAACAAAATACTTCTCCTGATTCTATGTTTAGCTTGTTTTTATCAGAAATCCATTTATCAGCCATTAGAAGTCCAATTTTAATTCACAATGCTTATTCTAGGAGGCTTTTCTCAAACAACCCGTCGACCACCTGCACTTCCATGGAAACACACTCAGTATTTAGAGATGTTTAACTTTCTGTTATGTGTCAATAATTCATTCATTGTTTAATGACTAGATAGGAATGATCTTCCAAACAAAGCTGCATCTTATCATTCAATGAGATTTACAATCAAATTGAAGTTAAGGGCAAGAAAAATACAGTAAAAGCACTTGAGAAAGCTTCTGGGAAATGTGTAAACTACGGCTGGAACAAATGACTGTGACCTGGTCTAATAAACACTGAGCTGAAAGGCTGATTATTATAGATAATGCTCACATTTTAAAGTACTAGTGACATAAAAATGTATTTTAACACGCAGTGGATGTGTTTTTTCCTCTAGCACTTTGAAAAAACCCCAAAAAAGCTGGATGATAATGTGGGGCAGATATGTTTTTCCATTTGTTAAAGTAAAAAGTAACAAAATCTTTCATTCCTTCTAGTGATTTGTAATACATTAGTTTTCTTTAAAAAAGGCTTCATGTTGGAGTTTATTTATGTGGTTGTGTTTTTCAGCCAGGTATTTATGCCTGAGCACTGAAGGTGGTGCAAAGGCCTATTAGATCACTTGTGTTTATTTTCTTTTTATTGCATTTTTGGGGTCCTGAAGATGCTCAAAAAGTCACCAAATTTTTCAGAACTGCATGTCATCACCTTGATTGATTGATTGAAAGTCGATACACATGTTATACCTAAGGTCCAAACATTACAGAGACACCATCAATCACTATAACTCCCTCAATTGTGGTCACCATTAAATTTACAGAGTTTACTCTGGGTCCAAACCGGAACGACTTGATATGACCATTTCCTGTCTAGGTCTTAGCTCTGCCCACTTGCAACAGGAAGTGCTTCTATTTTTTTACAGTTCAATCAATCATCCCCACCCACTGACTGACATGAGTGATATTCAGCACGTTGGTAGAACGTGACAATACCTGCAAAAACGTCATTTGGAGAAATTTGTTTAAACAAACAGGAAGTCGGCCATTTTTGCCCATTATCTTACTGTGCAGTTTAAGAAACTCCTCCTACAGATTTGATCATGTCAATCCTAAAATTGGCCTGGACACTCTAGAGACATCAATGTTAAAGTTGTGTTATTTCTTCTGATAGGAGAAGCAGAGCCTCAAAGTTTAATGTTTTGCTATCAAGCACATTTTCTGTTAGGTATTATATGAAACACAAATTGTCAAAGCCTTAGCCCCGCCTCCTGGAAACACGAAGTGAATCATGTTAAAGCTAATGTGAAGAATTAAATGAGATGAGATATACTTTTACCTGGTGACCTGAATTATGGGGTTAGTGAATCATGGGGGAAGGTCGGCAGGGAACATGGTGACATAGGCTTAGCGGTACCATAGGTATGAGGGTCTCCAATGCCACTTGCAGCTCTAATTGTATTAGTGTCAACATCAAACATAGCAAAAAATCAGATTAGCTGAATTCTGTTTTTTTTTTCTTACTTCTTAAAAACTTCATCCTATTCAGATTGGTAACAACCTTTTGCTACAATATGACTGTCCGTATGGAGGTAATAATTAGATCTGTGTTTATGAAACTCAGGGACATAATGCTATAATCATTTATGTCATTTTATCTCTCAGTTTCTTGAGTAGCACTAATTATTTATGAATATTTATCATTTAAAATAACACACACACATACACACACATAAAAGAAAGTAAAAATAATTTACTTCTACATTAGAATTTCCTTTCAGGGATTATAAGTTTTAATTTAATTTCATTTCATTTAAGTTTACGTAAGGTGGTGGAACTTGGACTTTCATACTAGATAAGGCCTCGCTCTCTTGAAGAAAGGAGGTTGTTAATGTAGAGAATTACATAAACTTCATGTGAAACTTTCTTGTTTTTGCAACAAAGCTAGAAAGCTTAGAACGGCCTTTCTCTAAACAACCTGTTATTTTGGGGGCTTGTGTTTAAAAGAATTTGGAAACCTTTAGTTTAGAGCACAACAAATTTGGATAAAAGTCAGAGATTGGAAAATATGACGACTGTCTATCTGTGGAGGTTTTCCTCTTGAGACTAAATTCCTTCTTTTGGACAAAAGTGTTCACACAGTACACGGTGAAGGCTCTACTAATATTCAAGCAGAAAACTCCACAGTTATTTGGATTTCTTGGGATGACAATGCAAACCTGTTATTTGCTCAGGGAACTTTATTATTATTTCTGAGCACTTAATCCAGGCAATGAAGGGAAATCTGTGAATGACTGTTTAGCATGTCACATCTAGAGCCAAGCCCTAAAGCCTAGTTGACAGGTTGGGTGAGTGGGCATGATTAAATGTATTGTACTGAACCAGTTTTCTGCACCACATGCTAAGTAGCTGGTTGACAAGCAGAACAGGATGGGCAGTTAAAGTGTTGTCACATCCATCCCGAAAGAAGGTCAAATGTATGAAAATAAAAATGCAGGAAATGAAGGGGCATTGACTGAGTTTTCTTTGAAGCGCCGGCCTGTCTGGCTCATTGTTCTTTCCTCAAGAGTGTAGTGGAACTATCCGGAGAAGCTTTGATGACAATGCAAGAGAAATTCACTTAATGCGAAACACATTCCTCACCGTTAAAAAAAGGACTCCTGAAATATAATGCATTTCTCTGATTGTCACTAGATTTGTGCTGCTTCCGCAGAAGCAAAGGTACTCTGTTGATCTTGGAAGAGTCATTGCAGTGTGCACTCTTGGCACTGTTGTTATTTGCTTTGGATTCACAGTAACATCAGTCTGGCTGCGTCAGTAATGTGCGTAAAAGGTGACCCCCGCCTCATGGATGGCACCTGTAAAAGTTCCCATGTAGACACACACACTTCATCCACGTCCCAGAGGAAACTGTCAAACTAGCGGGGCGGGTTACGATGACATCCGAGCTTGTGACAGCAATCTTCCTATCGCTATGACAACTGGTTGATCAGACAAACATGTGGTGAAGATGACTAAAGCACACAAAACATATGACATACATGGCAGCTGAACTTTAGCTTTGAAAAAACAATTTCCAAGTAGTGTGTCTGAAAAATTCTGTTTTTCTCTGGAAACTCAACATCATGTTTCTTTATGGAGCTGATGTTTCTGAGCTAAAATCTAACAGGTAATTTCCTAATTATGACACTTTTGACTTACAACTACACATAGTAATAAATCCACATCTATGCAAGGAAGTACACATGAACTCCAACTAAACTACCTCTGGTACATTTTTCAAGTCCTGTTAAAAATGTGTGTCTGTTTGATGCCCAGATGGAGTTTTTGTATCAAGATAAGAATGAAACAAACAATCCTCAAGCTTGTTTATTAAAACTATAAATCTGCTGAATGCTAACACTTACTGGTTAAAATCATCATGACACTGATCTTTGTTAAAAAAAGAAAAAAAGCATCACTGAGGAAGGGAAAAAAAGGGAACTCGTGCAACAATAATGCTTGTTTTTGTGGTTCAGCCAACCCCCTGACATGGTTTGACTGGATGTTTCTTACTACATCAAGCTTTGCACTCGTTTTGTGCTTGTGGTTCAGGTGGAAGAGCAGTTGTCTCCTGACTAGAAGGTTCTAAGATTGATTCCAGGCTTCCCCAGACAATGTGCTACATCTCAAGTTTCCCCTCGGTGTGGCTATTATGGTATGAGTGTGTGAATACACTGTGTAGTGTAAAGTGCTTTGAGTGGTCAACATGACTGGAAAAGTGCTGTACAAGCTCATTTCCCACTTCTGTTCTTTTGCATTTTGTGAACAATCAAAATACAGAATAAACAAAACTTTGCAAATAAATAAATAAAAACAACCACTGAGGTCAGATAAAGTCTGGACTAAGCTGCAACGTAGCAGCTGATAACATGACACTGTTGATGATGCTCAGCTAGAAACATAAACATCTTTGTGCTTATAACCCAAAGCTAAACACATGTTATATTTTTATCAAAATGGTGGCTATAATAAAAAATATAAGAGTCTGAAAATTCACTTGTTGACCTTCAATCTTGTTCTGATACTTTTGTAACAGGATACAAAGCATTAGGCACAATTATGCAACAAACTACCGATAGTGCTTTTTTATGATGATTACCACCTGGGCGTCACACTGGCTGAGTCTCCTGTTGCAAACATTATTTACATGTAATACTGACCTTGCGTGTATTAATCGGTCCATCTGGGGGAATTAATGCTGTGTAAGCAGAGAAGAAGCAACCAGAGGGAAGCATTTTTCTGACCCTTTGTAACCTCTAACAGTCCATCTGATAGGACAGTCTGTTCTCTGAATTTGTGAGATGACTCCCTGGAGTTCCAGCGGAGTCATGTCCAGGGCTTGGTCAGGATGGGGGCTCTATTGTTTGACTGTATCAGTGTGTAATCGTATGTTGTGTAAGAATCTGAGTGTGTGTGTCTGGCAGCTCTGGAGAAAGCCTTTTCCTGTGTGGCGCTAGAGGCTCCTTGTAGGGCTTGTTGGCCGGCGACTCTGCAGACATGCTGTCTCGCTTCAATTCCACCACAAGGCCCTAGCATTGTTCTACCACTCACTCCCTTTGTCCTGTCCAGTCTGCCAAAGCCCTTGTCCCCGCTTTCAGCACCTCCACCCTCTCCTCCTGTCTCTTGCCCTGCAGGTGCAGCTGATCTGTGGCCCAGAGAAGGAAGTGCAGGCCTAGAAACAATGGCGGTCCTCAGCTCCTATTTAAACATCAATTCTTTGTTTAATCTTGCATTTGCTAGTCTATTTTAGGTCTCTGACAACAGTTTGTGGATTTTGTAACCACTTTGGATTGTAAAAACCCTTTGTCAGCATATAAACGCAATTCACCTCTTTAGTGCTGGGATCCCCTTCTGGCCTGGGTCTAAAGTACATTTAAAATGGGAGCAGTGCTTCATGTTTACTATCAATTACAGATATGATACAGTATATTGGCTTCTTTTATTATGTGTTAGATTGTACTAAGAACTAACATATTACAGATCATTTTGTTTTTCAGTAGCATGAGAGATGAGGAGGTAAACCAGTCTTAAGCAGTCTGCACTTTTTCAAAGGCAAGGAAAACACCACACAACAGGTGCAATAAATATACCGGATGACATGATTAAAGGGCAGGTTAGATGTTATCTCTCGTGATCAAGTCCAACATTTCAGTGATAGTACCCTTCTGAGTGTTCTGAATGCTTGTGAAATGGACACGGATGGTATAACTCAGAGCAAAGTGCTTGGTAAGTGTGGCATACAGATAACGTGTTACAGGGCAGCAAGTGCATGCTGGGTGCAGTACAGGGCTTTCTCAGAGGGACTGGACTCTGGACACTGACTTACTGATAGTACAAAGAGACATTATTCCTGTACAGTCTCGTGTCAAACAACAACAGCACACAGAACACCCAGTAACTACCTTAGAAACACTGTCTGAAACTACTGAAAAACATTTGTTAACCATTACCTGGAATATAATAACTTGCCAGGAGATTCTGTGTTTATTTTGCATTGCAAACCTGCATAAAACAGTCTGTTTTTCCTGATTCATCAAGTTTGTTTTTATTACATGATGGTCTATGGCACATTGTAAAGTTATGTTGTCAAAGCTTTGCCTCTTTGGGGACAAGGAATATAGGTACATAAGGATGATGCGGTAAACACTGAAAAAAGCACGAACACTTGTGTACATGTGTTTTTTTAACCAGTATGTCATCTAAGCACTTTATAATGTGTGTGTGAGTGGATGGGGGATTGGACAAGGTGGTATAGAAAATAAATTAACAATATTTATTTCTCTTCTATACATGTTTACTGGGACAATGACAGAGATAATGGCCAGATTGAGCTAATAGTGTATCTCTCTTCGAGCTGTGCCCTATCTGCTGCAGTAAGAATCAGGGATTTATTTTTGGGAAAGAAAGCTACAAAATGCTATTAAAATGAGAACTTAGTCAACATATCCTGCTGACCAGCTATAACCCATAATGTGTAATCCTATGTGTAGACCTAAAGATTGTAAAAGTGTATGAAAGCCTGGAAAAACAAAAATTTATTGTCTCGTGAATCTTTCTGACAGTAGCAGCCACCATCTTCAAAAGTCTTACACAACCCCAGACGACCTGATTGGTGGCAGGATACAATCTGCCATGATTTGGTGTAAAACTAAGGACAGGATGTCTGCTTAGTTTAGTGTAGTCATTACTGTGTCTATTGTGTGTTATGTCTGTTGTGTGATGAACTGTGTGTGAAGCCCTTTGAGACGACGTTGTTGTAATACTGGGCTATATAAATAAAATTGAATTGAATTTAATTAAAACTCAACTGCAAAGCTCTATTTCGGCCCGCTAAGAGCATCTTCACTCTGCATTTCTTGCCAAAACACTGACGAACGTTTCTTTACCCTTAAAAACATAAAACTCCCTTCCTTTCTACTTAGTTATGAACCATATCTGTAATTCCATTTTAACGATGTTTGCATTTAGCTTCAAGGTGGTACAATGATTAGTACTGGTTCCAATCCTAGCTTGAGTTGTGCCCTTTATGCAGAGTTTGCTTGTTCTCCCAGTGTTAGTGTGACTTTTCTCTGGGTACTCTGACTTCCTCCCGCTACCCAAAGACGTGCATGTTAAGCTGATATGTCTTTCTAAGTTGTTTGTCTCTGTGATGGACTGGGACAGGCTCCAGCCACCTGCAATCCTGAAGTAGATGAAGTGGTTTGGAAAAAGGCTGTTTACATTCATTTTTTGTTTAATAAGTCACATGAACTGTCACATGAACAGTACAACGTGCAAGCAGTAACATGAATATTTTTGTACTGTATCTGTGTTATTCTGGGTTCTGTATGGCATAACTATACAGTTAGCAAACCATTAACAATTAAAGCTGTGTGTCTGTGGAAATTACTCTGAGACAAATGTTTGTGTTTACATTTCGAGAAGTGTTGCACAAAACAATAGCTGTCTACAAAATACAAACCTACCTACAGTCATTGGGCTGAGGCAGGATTTTGTTAAAGCAAAAGGAAACAGATAAGGTTCAATTGCTCTGATGCTGATCTGTATCTGAGCAGGCAAGCGGCAGGCATTATGCTGCTGAAAGAGCGGATAGTTCATCTAGTCAGGGCTGGGTTTATGTCTACAGCCTGCAGTAGTAAATGATGCTTTGAGCAGCTGCTGTTGGCAGTTCAATACATTGTCCTATTCAATGAGTTCAAATGATTTTAAATTAAACAATGCTCTTTGTTCACATGTGAAGTGCAGTGCATGATCTACCTCCTCCGGTTATCTTGCAGTCTGTAAGATAAGTCTGACACTCACTTTGACAGACTCAGTGACTCTGAGGATTTCATCTGAGCCCTTTCATATCTACAATCACATTTTTCAAACTTTCCTGTTCAGCAGAATTTGTAAACAAAGCATAATTTAAACTCATTTAGACACACTTATATGTAATTTAGTGTGTAATTTAATGTTTAAGTTGTTAAAATGAAACACAAATAGTCAACGGCTGCATAACTGTACTTTGAGCTGTAATTACGCAGGCTGTAAGTTGCATCAGCATGTTTACATTTACATTCACATTAAAGCTAGCTGGTTGGCAATATCTGCTATTTTTTCAGCATTTGTGCATCAAGACAAAATAAAATACGGAGCAGATTTTAAATGTAGTCAATAAAACATCAAATTATTTAATTAATTGGCTGAAAGTGGACTCAGCAGCACAAATAATGTACTTTATTTAGCAAGTAGTCAGAACTTGTTGGGTGATTTCCGCTGAGTGTAACTCAGATCTCCCATGTGCCGCGGCCATGGGAGATCTGAGTTACACTCAGCTGAATGGAACAGTGAGCACAAACTCTCCGCTGATGGTATGCTTCCCGGAAAATGGTTCCAATGAGGGCTAAATGCAGATTTTTAATCAGAGGCAAAACAAGAAAGCACTGGTCAGAGGCAGGTCAGGTCAATGACAGAAAAAGAGTCTAGAAATAAGTGCTGGAGAGTCAGGCATGAATGCAAAGAGCGAGTGGTGTGAAGCTGAATAAATACTGATTTAAGTGAAGATGAACAGGCGACAGCAGCAGGTGAAGCTTTATGAGGAGTAGCTGAGCCGAGCAGGAAAAGAAGCAGAGCAGATTGTGACATGTAAAAGTTTTTTTTATTCTTCATTTATTCTTTACAGATGCTCTCAAAAAGCATAATCTCACTTAGCTGCTCATATAAGCATTTTGTCTTCCACCCTCTGCTTTGTTCTTCAGCCCCTTCTGAGATGTGGGAGACTGTACTTATCGTGGCCTTTAATCAATGTCGCTTTGATAATCAGAGCGAGAGGGAGGCAGACGGTAGTCGTAAGACCATGGCGGTGGCTGATGAGGGCCTTTAATCTTGCTACTCATGTCAGCTCTGTGCAGCAGTGACGATAAAGACTTTGGCAAACCAGTGAGGTCACGTGATGATAGTGTGACTGTTTCAGGGGAGGGGGGTGTCTGCATTCCTGAATAAATAACATACCCAGAATGAATCTGGCACTGGTTGACAACTTTTCCACCTATCTTCACCAACAAGCATGATGTCTATCTGCTAACAACAGATCCTATGGGCTTCAGGGGCTTTGACTGCGTACTTTTTCTTTCTAGTCACCGTCTGTGCTCTGATGGCTGAAGCACATTCTCATTAGCTTATCACATGAGAGCTTTATGATGATGCCATTTGTTCCATTCTGGACATTAGTTGTAATAATCCTCAACTGCTAGTCCATACCTTGTCATTGTTGGCATTTATCAGCTTACCGTTCCAGCTGAGTATTTTACATGGTCATTTTTATTACATTGTTAGTTGGTCTGTTCACACTTTCACAAATTCTCTTGCCCTTGCATAAAAAGTGAAATGCATGTGGCTTTTATCACAATTTGATTAGAGCACTTAAACTGTCAACCTTGATTCCAAATTAAATCAAATTAGAGACACTAAGAAGACAAGAAGCAGAAAAAAACTGAATCCAGCATGAATCCAACATGAATCCAGCAGGAATTCAGCAGGAATCCAGCATGAATCCAGCAGGAATCCAACATGAATCCAGCAGGAATCCAGCAGGAATCCAACATGAATCCAGCAGGAATTCAG
>JBAMHV010000012.1:23464355-23475202 GCA_037177535.1 Pseudomugil gertrudae
ATTTTATCATGTAAAGCACTTTGTGTTGCCAAAGGCATGAAAAGCACTTTATAAATAAAGTTTGATTTGATTTGATTTGATAACTGTACATGCATTAACCTGGAGAGTGTAGCTAGGGATGCTATGTCTGGAAACTGTAGTATAACCTGTAGTTAACAGTCTGGTGTTTGCTGTTTTCTCATAAAACAATAACAGTATCCTCATCATAAAGCTAATGCGTGTTAAATGTTGAAGCTGCGATGCCATGACCATAGTATCATAGCAGTGTACAGCGTATACCTGCTGTCAATAACATATGCTTCCCTGATCATGGAAGTGGGTCTGGCGACCTCTTACAAGAGGGTGCAATTGCTTTGCATAATTATATTCTAATGAAAACTGGCCTGTTAAGTGCCTCACTTCTATGGCTTGTTAAAGCATGCTTTCAGAGCAAAAATACCAAGAAATATTGCAGCACAGGTTTGACTAAAAGATACAGATTCATCAATCTGTACTGCAGTAAAAAGGAAAGATAACACAACACCTATTTTTCTGACTTAGCCAGGACACACTCCTGATGCAAAGGTCGTCAAATAAAGTGCACTCTGCTGATCCCTGATACTGGACTGAATTGATAATAAGAGCTTGGTTTACGAGGGTAAAGCAGGAGTCTTGTCCTTACCAACAGGTCATCAATGTATGTGGCTCTGATAATCATAGCAGGTGAAAGATGGGACTGGGGAAATTAGAATGGTTGACTCAATATTGTTTTGCTTCAATATGAAATATTTAGGCTAGGTAGAAGTAAAACAAAAATGTCCAAAGATGTTGACACTATATCATCAGATGATTTTACAAGTTTGTGGAATTGTTACAAATAAATTGGGCATTAAACAGAAGAGACAAGCTGTTTCATTTCATAACAGAATTTTAATGAACTGGAAAGTTATCCTACTGAGACCTGGAACGACACCTCTCTGGTGTGGAAGGAGCCTGAGCTGGTGTGTGAGGTTAAGCGGTTATGACTAGACACCGGGAACCAGTATCCTCGAGAAGGGTTGCACTTTCTTTTACTCTGGTGTTGCCTCCGGTGAGAGGCGCAGGTGTGGGCATAATAACTGCCCCCCAACTGGGCGCTTGTACATTGGGGTTTACCTCGTTTGACGACAGGGTAGCCTCCCCTCACCTAAGGGTCGGGGGACGGGTCCTGACTGTTGTTTGTGCTTATGCACCAAACATCAGTGCAGAATACCCACCGTTTCTAGAGTCCTTGGAGTGGGGGGTCGGGGTTGCTTGAGCGCTCCCCCCAGGGACTCCCTTGTCCTTCTGGGGACTTTAATGCTCACGTGGGCGGTGACAGTGAGACCTGGAGAGGTGTGATTGGGATTGAGAGACATGGCCGCCCCGATCTGAACCAGAGTGGTGTTCTGTTGCTGGATTTCTGTGCTCGCCACGGATTGTCCATCACGAACACCATGTTCCAGCATAAGAGTGCCCATATGTACACCTGGCACCAGGACACACTGGGCCGCAGTACGATGATCGACTTTGTAGTTGTATAGTCAAACTTGAGGCAGCATGTCCTGGTCACTCAGG
The DNA here is from genome assembly GCA_037177535.1 of Pseudomugil gertrudae. Taxonomy (NCBI): domain Eukaryota; kingdom Metazoa; phylum Chordata; class Actinopteri; order Atheriniformes; family Pseudomugilidae; genus Pseudomugil; species Pseudomugil gertrudae. The sequence continues at coordinate 23,465,931 of JBAMHV010000012.1, forward strand.
TGAAGAGAGGGGCGGAGCTGTCGACCGATCATTACCTGGTGGTGAGTTGGCTCAGATGGTGGGGGGAGGATGCCAGTCAGGCCTGGCAGGCTCAAACGTGTCATCGGGGTCTGCTGAGAACATCTGGCAGAGTCCCCTGTCAGAAAGAGCTTCAATCCCCACTTCCAGCAGAGCTTCAACCATGTCCCAAGCTGCCCGGGAAATATTGAGCCCAAGTGGACTGTGTTCCGTGCCCTATTGTTTGCCTCTATTGTTGAGGTGGCCAGCTGAAGCTCTGGCCGTAACTTGTTGGTGGACACCAGCAGTGAGGGATGCCATCAAGCTGAAGGAGGAGTCCTATTGGGCCTTTTAGCCTGTGGGACTCCTGAGGCAGCTGATAGGCATCGACAGGCCAAGCGGAATGCGGCTTTGGCGGTCCCCAAGGCAAAAGTTCGGGCATGGGAGGAGTTTGGAGAGGGCATGGACAACGACTTTTGAACAGCTTCAAGTACATTCTGATTCACGATCTGGCGACTGGGGAGGGGGAGGCAGATCTCTGTCAACACTGTTTCAAATGGGAATGGGAGGCTGCTAACCTCGACCCAGGAAATTGTGAGTCGCTGGAGAGAACACTTTGAAGACCTCCTCAATCCGACCAACATACTCTGAGGTGGGTTCTCCCATCTCCGAGGGATCACACTCCTCAGCCTCCCTGGGAAAGTCTATTCAAGGGTCCTGGAGAGGTGTTCCGGGCACGTCCCTGCAGGATGAGGTCCTTGGGGGAGACCCAGGACGCACTGGATGGATTACATCTCACAGCTGGCCTGGGAACACCTTGATATGCCCCCCAATGAGCAAGTGATTGTGGCTGGGGAGAGGTACGTCTGGACTTCAATCCTTAGTCTGCTGCCTCCCGCCACCCGACTCCGGATAAGCGGTGGAGGATGGATGGATAGATGAAGGCTGTTTAGTCTTAGTAATGAAAGTAAAACTCATAAACCAAGTCTAGAGGAAAGAGAACCTCAGATTACCCCTCTTGTGATCTCAAATAACACAGAAATTTTCTTTAAAAATAAAATAATAAAAAATTTTAATATAAAATAATATCATGAAAAAAGAATTAGGTACCGAGTTATCAAAGAAGATAAAATGGGCAAATCTGATCTTGGGACAAGATCAGATTGTTGTTGGGTTTTAGGGTTCTATTATTATTAAATATTATCGCATTAAAACCCACTCATTAAAAGTGTGTTAATAAAGTTCCATTTATAAGAGCTTACTTTAATCCTACTACTGTCTTTTTATGCATGGAAATATTGAAATTAACTTTTAGTGTTTTAGAGATTTACAAGCTAAAACACAAGACTATGGAGTAAAGACATTGTATATTATTTTCACAAATCACCTGTTACTGCACATCAATCTGAGAACTGGTTATGAGACCAACTGCAAACAATTTGGAATATATCAACCTACAAACAAACATATATTTTGTCATGAAAGCATTTTCAAGACAGCTCCCATTGACTTCAGGACTAGACATCCCAGCAAGTTCAACCCAAAGTAAACAAGTACAAAGGCCAGACAAACTTAAAATAACTTAGGAGAAACAGTTCAGACTCTACAGGCCAATAACCACAACCACATTATCAACATTGTCTTAGTAGTAAAAATAAGATAAATAAAATAAAATAATTTTAAAAATAAGTTATTTTGTGTCACTGAATGTCACTTATGTGTCACTATGTACAAACTGCAAAAGAAATCCAATAATGAGTCGAAACATGCAGACCATTTAAGAAGTGCATTAAACACGTCTGATCACATGATTACAATTGTCTGATTACTACCAATTATCAGATTTCAATGGTCATCTAAATGAGCTCAATGATTGCAAAAACAGCAACACATCGACCAAATTACTAAAAATGAAAAGCATTGAGGTACTACAATGAGCCAATCAAAGTCCAGAGCTCGTCCTGACTGAAATGCCAGACTTTAAGAAAACTGCATTACAAAACTGTAAATGTTGATGCACCAAAGCAAACTGGTCCAAATGTCCTGATAGCATCATACAATGAAAAAAGTCTACACATGTGCTTTTGCTGCCTAAAGTTGATCTAAATTTAAATCAAATTTGTGATTGTTAAGTCAATGCATTACGATTTGCATTGGGGTGATTCAACTGAGCAGCACGATTAAGGACTGATTAGAAAAATGAATGCTGACTGGAAAAACTTAACTACACAGCACCTCTAAATGACATGGTTGTATGAAAGGAGGCTAAGTGCTCACTTGATATAATCAGAGCTGAAGAAAAATCCATACTGCATTACTACCACATCAGTGAGCTGATCAGAGCTTGAGTGGGTCAGACACAGCTTCCCCAGAGACCACATCAGCTAATCTGAAGAATCTAGCTCGACTTTTAGTTGGACATTAAAAAAAACTTGTTCTACTTGTAAATAAAATATAATCATTGGGATTTTAAATAATATGTATGAATGAAACCCATTTATTTTAAAACTGGATGTTGACAGACATCCTTCCAATTATAAGCATGTCTGATACAACCTGTCAAAAGCAGGGACGTGTTGTGGTAAAAATCAATGTGGAAGCTAGTTGTGCATGCACAGAAACATGACTTTTTATAAGAAGGATTGGACCTACATATCAGAGCATATATTTTCTTATCATCTTGGTTACTTTGGGCAGTTTGTGCAGTTTTTCTGCATTTATACAAACGTTTAAACACTCACACATTGGTTTAAAAGGTTTTATTACAAAACAATCCAGAGACATTTATGATCGATGCTTATTGAATATCAAGGCCACGTGTAGGCCTATAGCATCATGCACACTCTGTCACACACCAAGCACACAAGCTTTCATAAAGCAACAACTTTCTAATAATATGACTTTAGTAACTCGAATCCAGAATAAAACTATTTCCACACCATAAGAAGTTGAATTTGCAGCAAATTCACAAAGTGGGGCGTAATGGTGCACATTTCACTCACCCTACTTGAGATAAATCTAGATATCCAAAAGATCATTCTTCTGTCTTTAATGGATGCAAAGTGGTCGATAACCATGTGGTAAAATTCCCCTCTGGCTTTAAGTTCTTCCACAACAATCAAGTGAATGAATATTTTGGATAAGTTCACAAATCTATCCTGTCCACATGTATTTGTTATTTCTTTTATGAGAGGAAAAGTAGTGTTCTGCTGATGTGCTGGTCACTGGCATGGTGAGCATAAACTGAAGCAACTTGTTGACTTCAGACAGCGTGCTCTGTAGCTCATCCTTACTGTAGCAGCTCTCATGGTGGCCTGTGAAACATGTTGTTGCAGTAAAGCATTTGCAGTTCATTCTTTAGTTTCTGCTCATCAAAGAAAAACAATGTTTTCATCTGCTGTGTTAACTCTCTGCTAGCTAATAATGACGGCTAAATTTGAATCATGTGATCAAATCTCTCTGACTTGATTGGTTTGATGTAGAGAAGTGACTAGCTTTGGCAGAAGCTCAGCTAATCACACTTTGGTAGTGCCGTTACATTAGCCTCATCTGATTGGCTGATTTTTCTGAAAAAAAATACTACAAGGGATGCAAACCTGGCCAAGCTTACTTTCTGCCTCACTGCTTTAGTATAAAGTATCACCACAAAGGTGGCGCAGTTTCAGTTTCCAGAGATGGTGATTTGAAGACCGGTAAATGAAAATCCTCTTTTTCTACTTAAAAATAAAATGTTTCAGAATAATGACAACCATGGTCTTAAAAAATGTATAAATAATTAAATGTAAGCTACATAAATTAAAACTACTTTATTCATTCCAGAGAGAAATTCAGTAAATAAAAAAAAAATAAATAGAGGAGGCTCAGCTCCCACTGGTCAAAAGATGCTCTTGTTCAAGAACTTAATCTAATACTAGCCCTTACATGCTGCCTGAGGGGTCAGCAGTCAGCTGCCACTCTCTGCTGTCAATGCATTTATATGTATAGATGTGAAACAGTGCAGCAGTGAAAAGAGTGAACCATTCTGGGCCCCAGAGTAAGGCCCTTGATGGCTCCCTGGGGGCTGGAATATGGAAGCTTGTTGTGCCTAGTTACTGTACCTAGTAAATAGTAATAGGTAACAAGTCCCAGAGAGACTTGACCTCCTCCCTTTGAGGCAGGACCTTATCACTCACCCTTATAGATCCCTTATAATGTTTACAGACACTGTGAAAGTCAGTAATATGCGTGTTCATCCTTGTTGCAGAAAGTCCAACTCTATTTTTAAAAACAACTATACAAAAAGCCTTTTACCCACCGATCATGCCTGTTATTTAAAGAAGCTAGCACAAATACCTGACCCGTATTCGTTACAGGATTAACATGGACATGGAAAAATGGCCTTGCTTGCAATGGCCTGACATTTACATGTACGTAGAAGGTCTAATTTTGTGCTCTGTGGGCATGTCCAAGAAGTACTAACGTGTGGAATGTCAGACAAGTCGTGAGTTTCTACGTAAAACAAAGCTGTTTTGTCCCATGAATACCCCATGGAAGTATGGTAGCTTCTATCTATAAGTCTATTAATTACTTCAAATGAACATATAGAAGGACATTATGCTGCTTCTACCACGGTCACTTACAAAAGAAAAAAATTATGAATATACATTAATATGTTAACATATTTTAAACCGTTTAAATTGTTCGTTTTCCCACAGGAAGCGGCTGAGTGGATTATTTACTGTGATTATAATTGTGACGCGTTGCCAGGGTAACCGGCTGTGACCACGGACCTGCAGCCCGGTCAGCAGCAGCTGTTAACGTATGTTCTGAGTTTCTGTTTCTTTTGTGTTGTGGTTTCACAAATACTATGAAATAAAATATAATGTAACTGGGAACTGTGGGTTTATTTCTGGTCATAGATGTCACATAAACACATTCTGGATGATACTAGAGACGGATACGGAGCGCTTAGTGATAGATTGACGTAAACTTACTCGAGACATAATGAGATAGAGGTTTCTGTTGGTACCATCCACAGATACTTGCTGTGTGAGTGTGTTTAGGTTTAATCAATGCTTTTTCCTGTGTGTCTACGCTAGGCACTCTGTGGTTATCACTGGACGCATGCCGTCCAAACTGACAAAGTCAACAACTGTAAACACGTGACTGCATGTCCTCCATAGTCCATTTGGACGCAATATTCCCTGTCTCACTCTGGACATGGTTAAAGTTCTGCCAGAGGTGAAAGTAGGGATGGTGAAACCGAGGCCTCATGATGTGACACAGATGCCTGGAAATGACACACTGTGTTAGAAACATTTGACACGTGAAAGAGCTCCATCTGCTGGCTGTGGACATCTGATGTGTCAGATAGAAGCGCTGTCAAGACCTCCTCAGTGCTCACTGCACATCCATCAACCCTGTCTCATTTTTGACCTGGTGTTCAATAAAAGGACACATTTTCTTCTACATATGAAGATCTCATTCTGCCTGATAAAATGGTAAAAAATATTAAGGGACCATAATTATGGTGAAATCTAACCCACCTACACCTCCATGCTTTTTTTCAGTACCAACTCCTCGTTACTCATAATATGATAAAAAAATATATAAATATAATAAACATATCTGTTATCATTCAGCAAAAAGTATTCATCTAAAACTCGGTTAGTGTGGTCACGTGACTTTTGGCTGGCAAAACAATGTTCATAACACTTCCGTGTCACATGCTCGACACGTGCTCAAGCAGATAGGCTCCAGTATAACATTCCTAGGTGAAAGTAGAATCTGTCTCTTACAGGGCACTACCCTCAAGAGCTTTACCTTTCTGATATTCTGGGATGATATAACAGTCATTTTCCAAATGTCCTGATATCCATCAGAACCTTATGAATAAGCCAGTTACAAAATGATTTCTTTGGGACTTGATGTAAACACAAAAGATTTTTCTCAGATAATTTGGAAATAAATTATTTTATTAGCTTGTGCATGTTCAAAGTTAGACTGAATTATTTTTTTCCCCAGCTGTGTGATAACAGAGACAAATAAGTATATTAGAGTTCCTATTAACCCCTTGTCCCTTACAATTCTACATTAAATGATAAATTGTAATCATCTGACCAAAGAGAGCAAAAACACCATCATCTTTTTTTTAAACAGACTGGGAAAAGGTGTAGTAAAATTTAAAAAGAAGTCACCTTGAACTTGCATGTACAAACTCTTCTCTGCTCAACTCCACTCTGCACAGGAGAATTTCAAGCCAACCACCGTGAATAACAGCGACTGACACAGGAGGCAAAAATCACTATGCAGAACCAGGTTTTAAAAGCCATTATTCAAACAGACCACACACGAGTGCATTTTATTTCCTGTCTGCTTATTTTGGCATTCTCTCTGACCACTGAGTGTAATAGTCAAATGTTCACAATTTGTAGCCATGAAAGAACCCAGTCAAGAGCATCTCTTATTTGTAGATAGACACTTTATCATGTTGCCAAGCCATCCAAACACTTTACATATATAAGTGGAAATATATCCATATAAGTATACATCGTATCAGCTTATCTGCAGGGCTGGCCACCCAGGATCGTGTTATTTAAAAAAACATTGGCAGCATTCGGATTTCTGCATCTCAGCAGCATTAACTGATAAAGCAAAATCTAATTAGTTTTATGTTGCATTTGTAAACACCACTGTTCGTTCAGCTGGGCTGTTGTAGTCTGGTGCATCATCCCTTTTATCTTCCTGGCAAAGCTGTCACAGTGCCACAATGAACCAGTGTAGAGCACAGATTTTGATCTACACTCCCATGCTGACAGGCTGTGTGGAACTAAACAAACTTGCTGTTGCTGAAGCCCAAGTTTGGCATCGTCTTTTTCAATGTTTAATGCCAATTGTAGACAGAGTTGTTTGGTGGAAAAATATTAAGGTCAGCTATTGTTATTCTGACTTCATGTTTTCTAATCCCAGACTTGCTCCTAATGATGATGTCTGTTATGATAACCATAAAAATTCACACAAAAATCCTCCCTTCAAATGATATAAATAGTTTCTTCTGACTGTATTTTGGGGTTTATTGTTATCCCATAAAAATTTTAAGCCTGAAAAAGTAATCCAGATTTTAACCGTGCTGTGACTGATAAGGACTATAAAATGACTATTGCTCTACAACACAATACGACACATTGTGGCTTTGGCTTGCTTTAATAACAGACCACCTGGTATAACATTTCTCTTACACACTTTGTAGATTGTACAACAAGACAGCTTTACAAAAGCATGCCATATTTTAGGAATATCTTATTTCAAATTTGCATCCAGCTTTATTGAAAAAAGTCTGTCTGCTTTCATTTAATTTGGATTTTATGTATCAAGACAATGTAAAATGTTTGATCCTTAACAGGTCTCATATTTATGCATGACGCAAAAAGCTGTGACACAACACTTAAAGATGGATGCATTACATCCAATAATCCTGTATGTTTAGACATCTTCCTCATGCTTTCATAACCAACAATACGTTTATATTTCAGCTCTGATAGATATATGTTTTTGTGCTATGTTTTTATTTTGTTTTTTGTTGGGTTTTTTTGGGGGGGGGCAGGTGGTGCTAGAGGCCATCTTGTAGAGAGGTGTGCAGTAATAGGACTTTGTTACTACTGCAAACCATTTGCAAACCATTTGGCTCAGAAAGACCAGGACATAATTAATGCTAAGAGATTATTCTGATTTACTGCCCAGCTGATTTAGGGACTTTGCATCAGCATTGGGTTTTAATTTCCTCAGAATAAAAAAGGTTTGTAACATTTTCCACTAAACATCTAAAAAAGTTTTAGCTAAATCTGAATACATAAACTGTTAAATGCCATCATTTGCAAGAGTGTGTGCTGTAGGAAGAATTCATGTAAATAAATTAAAGTTTTCCCAAAAGTTAGATGCTGACTTCCTGATGTGCCACCAGTCTCCCAAACATCTGGGAGAATCTGCACTGGGGCGCGAAATATACTCATCTTACTGTATTAAACCCATTTCATCTTCAGTTTGTAACAAATATCTAGATTGATAAATGTTTGATTGCTCAGACTATGGAGAACGGACACCAAACTTAACACCTTCCTGCTGATGTATGGATTTTTATGGAGCCATGAACATGGAATGAAAAATGATGCAGGAGTAATGGAAGTGTCTGGGTGTAGGAGCATCCATGCTCCTGCTGAGCTCCACTTGGGATGGGTCAATCCATCAGCAAATTCTACATCACCGCACTGGGACAGGCTGAATACAGCCTCTGCATCTGCTGATTTAAAACTATCCTTGTGTCCTCTTGCATTTGTCACACCACCACCTGCTAACCTACCTCGTATTGGAAATAGACTTTCCTCCATCCAGTTCATATTAACACCAGCATTTCTAATGTGAACATAAATCACACCAAGCGTCTGGCTTGTTCAGACATGGACCCACTTCATCCTTCACATCTCCTTCCACAGTGAGATGTGAACTAGCAGTGCCACAACCACCAAGTGCTACAACTTATTTGACACCCCACTAGATGGAAAGCTTGTTGGTAGGAGGGTTTTAGTATTTCCCCCTTTAGCTTAGCTGACTAAGGCCAAGTTTTCAATAAGTTTGCCAAGTTTTTTAAACGAGTGCTTTTTTTTCTCTCATTTCCCAAATTTAAAATATATAAACTGATTAAAAAGAACTGACATCAGGACAACTGAGGAAGTGATAGTGATGCACAGCTCAGTCAGCATACTTCTAACATGTAATGAGAGCTGAAATGACAGTCAGAAACAAATGTAAAGCATAAATGTATTATGATTCTCAGCAAAGTGTATCTCTGCAAAGCCTGAGGACTTTTCACTTCCCTGCTCTTCTCTTTGACAGGTCCTAACATCATATCTCATTCCCATTCCCCAGAGCTTAGGGGGAGCTTTTGTTTTCTTTTCTTTTTTTCCCACTAGTGGAATTTAGGATTACTTCTAATGAAACTGAGGCTGATAAAAACCTTCATATTAGCCAAACTGTCTTCTCATTAACTAGATAACTCAATCAATTCATGGCAAACTTCCAAATTAACTCAAATAAAGACATTGACATGGCTTATTTCTTTTTAAATAATCCTCTCCTCTCCATTCACGTCCACATCACTGGTACACTGCTCCAACCTCAGCACTGACTGTGAACTCATAACACATCTTCAGGCGGGGTTAATTTCTTCTTTGGTAGTTTGATACAGGATTTTATAAAATGTATTTATTGCTTCCAGTGGTATTGTGATAATTGGTTATTAT
>JBAMHV010000012.1:23544373-23555755 GCA_037177535.1 Pseudomugil gertrudae
CAGTCATCTCCTGAACGAGCTGAACGTTTTGATACCAAAACTGTTGAAATCGGCTGAAGATAGCTGAAGTTATGAACAACCGAAAAACGGCGAATGAATAATAAGAAGGAGGAAAAACAAAAGGTTGAATGCCTGAAGGCATTCACCCAATTAAACACAGGTGAAACTAATTAACAAAACATGAAGCTTAACTGAAAACAGGAAACCCAAAAAAAAACACCAAGTGTCCAAATCATGACAAGAATAAAACTTGTGAATAAAAAAACAAAAACATAACTGACCTATGATGGACTGGTGATCTGGCAACCTACACTTCAAGTTTCCCGACCCTGACTTGGGTTAAATAGTATGGAAGATGAATAAATGAATAATTGAGAGTTTAGCATTGAAAAGCATGAAAACCATTTGCCGTCTCAGAAACAATGCATTGTGTGTAAGTCTTACAAACAAATAACATCAATATCCTTGCTGCTGGAATATGCAGTAGGCTATATTGGCTTGTATTCCTGTTATTTTTACTGTTAATTTATCTTTATTTTTGTTGGTATTTTTTTTTATTTTTTTTAAAAATATTTTTACTGTTCATTATTGTATTTGTGGTGACTCTTTACTGTGTTACCATGAAGTACTTTGGTCAGCAGTGGCTGTTTCTGTGTGCTATAAATGATCATTTTTTAAAAATATAGTTTTATGTGCCTAATTTTATCCACCTTTCACTAAAAGAACCATAGAAAGGGCCTCCCACTTGTCATACAGCTGATGATTAACACTTCATCTGGGACATTGGCTTTTTGTGACAGCGGGCAGTGTCTCTCTGGGGACGATACAGTTTGCAGCAGATGAGGGGAAAAAAGAAAAGAAAGGCAATAGATCACTTGTCCACAGCTAAACCTGCCATCTATCACTCGGATGTCTGGAACAGAGGCGTGCTGACTCCAGTTACCTTCATTCATGATAATGAATAAAAAGACTCCTGGGACTATCTATTCTGTCTTTTGAGTTGGTGATCTGCTTCTATTCATGCAGTTTTCATATGAAATTGCAAAAGAATCAGCCATTTAGGAAATGTCATAATGATTGGAGATCCAACAGAAGGGACAGTATTGTGGGAGAACAGCACCATCTTGAGTTAGTTTGATATCACATATCATTTTACAGTAAATTGTAAAAACGATGAAAAAAATCACACAAACCCTGTGTTTGTAGCGTCTGATCTGCAGGAATAGAGTGGTCCACACACTTTTTAAACCTATGCACAAGAAGTAGGGGACAGTATGTTAAAGAGAAAACATTTAAGCAACATCAAATGTTCTTACACGTTTTATAAAAGATGAGACTTTTTCTCTATAATGCAGGTAAAATGTAGGTTTATAAACCATTAACTTGTTTGAACTTTATGAAACAGAAAAAATCTCTTTCTCAGTGACCAACTTCAATGGAATAAAAACTATGAAGAAGTTTGCATCTGATTCTTTTCTAATGAAAGCGCTCTGTATCAAGCACTGCAGTGTTTCCAGGGGAGTTTGTGTCAGGATCTAAGTTACTCAGCAGCTGTTGTCCCACTCCCTTATCCGTACAGTTTCACAGCAGACAAATCAGAAACTGCATGTCACACGGCTGTGTAACAGGTTTATGCTGCAATAAGCACTTCCTGCAGGGAAAAAAGCTTCATGATCTCTGCAGTATCTGGAGCTGTTCAGGTTTCTCTTCTCTTTTAGTTATAATAAAAAATCCATGTGCAGGAAAGACAATCTTAGACTTTCATTGACATAAGCAAAAATCATCTTTCTTTTCCCAAAACAATAGATTCAAGATGTATCAGAGAAATCACAGACCACTCCTTCTCACCTCATTTAAACGTCTAAATGTTGTATTCCCACTCCAGCATCCACAGACAGGCTGGTTCCATTACAGAATGAGATTCCAGAGCAAAGGAAGAAACTACTTCAGGCAATAAAAGCAAAGGAGATGCAGTGTGAACATACATGGTCACGTTCTTGTAGGGAGGATGAGTTGGAGCCGGGTTGCCGGTTGAATGCCAGCTGTGCCCGCAGAGATGGAGACCTGCCAGGTAGCTGCCTGTTTGTTTTGGACCACAGTTGTGGAGCGAATGAGGGATAAGCAAGTTCATATGCTGCCAAGCAGAGGACTGAAAGTCCCACAGCATCTCACTTCATCGTCTCCTGACCTGAACAGAAGGGCAACATCCAGCAACCAGGCCTGAGATGAGGTACTCAGAGAGTGACATTTATTAGCTCTGTTTAATCCTTTCAGTAGCACGGCATCACCAGCCGTGATGGGCCTCGGGTTGCTCCGCTCTAGGAATCAAGTTCCCTGCAGAAAATAATCTAAGATTAGAAAATGACCAACACTGCAGCAAGAACAAGGCATTTGCTACATAATATTTAGCCTTTTCATACAGACAAATCCTGGTTTTGTTGTAACAGTTCTTACAGTTACCACTAGAGGGAGGCCCACACAAAGCACAAGAACAAAGCATGTAAATTTAAGAGAAAACAACACAAATATTACGAGTTCTTGATGTTTTAAATAGGTGTTGGCACTGTATTAGGCCTTAAACAGATGTGGAAAATTACTTAAATGCATTTTTGGCTTTGAGCTACAGGACATAGAAAGAAAACAGATGTTTTGTGTTCATGTCGGGTTTTTTTAATGACCAGAAATTTAAACTGTAATAATCTAGAAATGAGTTACTGTGGCCTCCAGACATCTACGTTGTAGCGATAAACCAGTTCACAAAAGTAAATATGCCATGTTGCATCAAAACATAGCAGTAAATTAAAGCCAACTTCAGTGAAATTTTACATTTTTATATGCTGAGGCTGACTGAGAGGATTACCTTTGTATACCATGCCCATTTACCACACTTTGATTTATGGTGGAAGAAAGTGATCATCAATTGTTTTCTTCAAGGAAAAAAATATTATTTATGTTTGTTTCTTTTTCCACATCTCTTTCACTTCCTGCTCAGTCTGTAACTCATGCTACACACCCCCATTATGAAGATTTATAGTCAGCCTTTAAGGTAGGAACAAGGATTTTCTGCAGGGTTTCCTGCTCTCATTCCAGACCAGTAAATGAAAATGTTTGAAGGAACTTAAGTAAATTGAGTGAAAGTGTCCTAAAATTCAGGATGCACATCCCATCATGGTACGTTTTCTCCTCTCGAAGGCAGCTCGATAACAGCGTGTCGATAGTGACCTTTCAGTAAATGCCAGATGTCAGTTCGTGCTGTCGGATAAATTTAGATTTTAAACAGAACTGCCAGAAGTTTTACAACACTAACACATCTTTCATTTTCAAATGGTAACACTTCCTATGCTTCTATCACATTTATTTATTGGACAACTAACTGATTAGTGTTTAATAATATAAAGTTATTTTCCTTCCATACTCTTGTTTGATTATGGCTCCCCTTTCCTCTAAAAGGCAAACGTGTGCTGATGGCTGTAAAGCTCTGTGAACTGTATCAAAGTTCAGAGAGGTGGCTTTCACTCTTTTAACAATTAATGTTATTTTTGTTCATTTTTGCATCCGGCTGCAAGTCAGTGAGTTACAGCACAGGTTTAGAGGATACATGGATATTTTGGCTGTGAGTGAATGATATAGATTTAACCACACGTTCCTGCACTTGACAAAATGCTAATACTACTATAACGAGAAGCATAAGTGTTTTGTTTTATGTGAAAGGTCTAGTTGTATCTCGTGATGAAATGAAACATGGCTAAAATGCAGGAAACCAGAAGCCTCACAGTGAGGCTTGAACATCTGTGAAGGTGTGAATGTGAACTGAATATCAATACAGTTTTGTAAAAGTACAAAAGATTAAAGTTGTGTCATGTAGGAAGTAGACTTTGACCCAGAAACACCTGAAACTTTACAGGTGTGAAAGTTTCCTTAACCTTAAATGAACATCTACTCGTCATATTATATGTCTCATGTTTAAAATGGAAACAGAGTTCAGTAGCATTGTGTGTAAAACTAAGCTCATCCCATAATTCTACAGTTTACATAACCATCTTTAACATGTTTTTGATGCCATTTTCTCTCGAGAACCAAGAATCTTGCTTCCAAATGAGCCGCGCTCTTCCAGTCTTTTTCTAATTGGCCTGGCTAATGTCTTCAGGGGGCTTTGTAGGGTCTGAATTTAGGGTAAACTTGCTGAAAACTCAGGTCTTGGAAAGATCCGCAGCTGTCTTGAGTGTTTTCCTCTTTTGAGTTATTGTTTCTACAATGAAATAATGGACTCAAAATTGTTTAAAAATGACCTGCTAAGCCTTCACAGATTGATATCTTTTTCTTTTGACATTGTGCGAACACATATCTGAATGCTCTGCCAGAACCTTGGCTTTCATAGCGGTGCTAACATCAGTTACTCCAGCGGACCTGGCTGATATTAATCCTCCTAACCCTCACTGGTTCTTCACCTTTGCCTTACGTAAACATTTACATAATAAATGATCTCAAAGCAGCATCAGAAGCCGCATGATTGGAAAATTAGGTGTATTTTCTTGCATAACTTTTGAAGCATCGGCTCTGCAACACACACCGCAGCTGTTTGCTGACCTCCTGATACTGAATTCATTAACATTAAAATAAGAGTGAGAGTTTCAGTTGCTTAGACATTACTCTGGGCTCCCTTTGTGACCTCAAAAACTAACATGCCTTGATTTCAGAGAGCTCTTTGTTTGCCAGACCTCCTGTGGAGTGTAAAATGGTTTAGAATTTCCTCCATTGGAATGCAATATATCTGTGGACTGGAGAAGACTCAAAGCTATTGAATGATCTTTTGCAGTCTTGTAACCACAGCTACAAACATCAGTTTGAACCCCCCTCTCTTACATAAGACAGTTTAGTAAACTTTTGCATTTTTACCTTAGTTTCATTCTTTGAAACTTTGATGTTTTGGCTCATATTCATATAGAAAAAGAGGAAATGTACCGGTAGTTGTTTGCTTCAGCGTTTCTCCATCCCATTCACTCTCCAGTGTGGATTCTTCTATTAAAAAAGCATCATGGCTTCCAATTGATTCTTTGCAACCGTCTCTTCACTGCTGCACAAAGCTGCTCATGATCAATTAAAAAGAAGATGTTAAAAAACTATGAAAAAGACGGTTGTGAGTGTGTGCAAGGGACAATCTGGCTGCTGGAAATGATCTTGTTCTGTGCAACTGTAGAAACTAGCTTTAGGATTAAGCTTTGGATGTAGTTAATGTTTAGAAAGCTATGATTTATTTAGATTTAGCTATCTGCAACTGGTTATGACTAAATCAGACAAACATCCACCACAGACTGTAAACTCCGCTGAAGAGAATGTCTCGGCCAAATCGGATTTTAGAAGCATCGATCTCACTTTCCCAACTATTTCAGCGCCAAACAGCCCATTTCACAACGTCTTAATTTAGACCTTTGGTAGAAGGGAAGTGTGTGTGTGTTTTAAGCCTGGAACTCAGTCTGAATTCCTCAGAAGTTGAAATGAGTTCATTCATTTTCATTTCATTTTGTTGAGGCAACAGAAGTGGTAAAGTTCAGACTTAACGCTGTTTTTAAGCCATTATGAATTAATGAATCCAATGGTTTATTTTGGTAAATGTACAGAATCAGTAGAATCAAATCCACAATCAAATAAATAAACAAAAAGGAATAGGCAGAAGCTAAGGTTTATATTTGTCTACGTATCCTGTTCTTCTTGACATATATCTAGAGCAGGGGTGCCCAAAGTGGGGCCCGCGGGCTAAAATTGGCCCACCAGCACTTGCTCTTGGCCCGCTAATAAATGTTTATATTTAGAAACCTACAGATCTTGATGAAAAAACATTTCAGATCCAATGACGGATGATAATAACAATATCTCTTACTTATGTCCATTAAGTCTCTAGCCATTTCTATGGGGTTGTATGGGTATAAACAGCTCACTTATTGTGTTTCTATTAAACTTTAATAAATAAAAGTTTAATCCTTGGTGTATTTCATATTTGTGCAGCTTATTTTATATTAAAGTCAATATTTTCCTCATTTTTATATAGTTTCATTAACTTGGAAAGATCCCCCATGAGCCTTTGCACACACAGCATCAAGCTCTCGGACTCAACACATCCGGATGGAGACCCACAGGCACTGGCGTACAGACAAGAGATGCTTTAAAGCTGCAATGTTTGGCCCGAGGCTCATGGCTCATTTTCAGTTTGGTCCTTGGAGGCAAAACGTTTGGGCACCCCTGATCTAGAGAATCAGCTTTACATGAAAAATAAAACAGATATACTTATGCATCTACATATATATTATAAGTCTGGAGTTCTGACGATGTGTTCCTGCACTATTTAGATTTCTGAAACACCCCGTGCAGAATAACTGTTGTGGGACGTATGAGCAGTACTAAAGAGGCTTTTACCACATGGGCTTGTGTAGCATATAAAACAAATTCTCCTCTGAACCCGACACAGAGACAGACCTACACATAAAAGTTTCTCATGCTGAAAAGTTTGGCACAAAAAACCCAACTCAAAATACCACGTAAAATCCAAACAAGTAAACGACTTGCTCTAACGCTGTTGAATGTCATTTTAACACATTTACAGTTATTACAGTACTCTTATAAAGAATTAGTTTTCTGTGTGGAGTAGGCATTTTCTTCCCGTGTTAGCGTGAGTTCTTTCTGGGTACTCCGGCTTCCTCCCACCAAAGACAAGCATGTTAGGTTATTTGGTCATTTTAAATTCTCCATAGGAGTGAGTGTGTGTGTGTAGTTGTCTCTCTGCGTTGCTCTGTGATGGACTGGCGACCTGTTCAGGGTGTACCCTGCCTTTCGTCTGAATGATTGCTGGGATTGGCTGCAGCTACCCTGCAACCCTGATTAGATTAAGTGGAATAAGAAAATTGGAAAACAAGGATTAAACTAAGACAAATCCTACTTCCTGCTTGCTTTTTTTTTACACCACACGTAAAGACAGAACTTTCTGACTTTAAGACAGACTTGAGATAAGACCATCTTTCATTGGCTGGTGAGATTTGTGGTAGCTCCATGTAACTTTCTGACCTTTAAAACAAGTGTGTATGACTCGCTATGACATCACAGTGACAATAATGTATCATTATAGCTTAGAAACCACCTTTTACAACTACTGGTTAGTTTCACTTTGCACACCACATGCACACCAGCAACAAAATAGTCTTTCCGAAAACACACCATGGCTCATGCAAGACAGAACTACAGTCAACATCAGAGTAACTTTTACTGACAGGAGTACTCTGAGTACTGACAGGTTGCAAAATGAATGTCATGTTATGCATCTCTAGGGTGGGCCTCATGGAGTTCAGTAGTGAGAGTTCAGCTGGGTTCCATTTATGTTTGTATTTTTATGTAAATACAAACAAAGGAATGCAAGCTAATAAATCTTTGACTTTTATTTTGGTCTGTTTTGAAGACCTAATGGACATCGTTTATTGCAAAGCGTGTTATTTGTCCAGAGAGGGCAATTTGTTCCAGTCATCAAAGGTATTGTGTGATTTTATTTCAAGATATTAATTCAGACCTGATTCACAAAGATACAACTTTTTAAAGTTGCCTTTCGCAAACGTGTCCGCTTGCAAACTTACTACTTCATCCTTGGTCGACATAGTTATTGCCACTGCCCAATGAGATGGTGTCAATACATCCTTGGGTCTATTTTAGCCCATAATGTGATCATAAATACAAATACCAAGAACCAAACTGTGTCTATCACACACATTAAGAGTGTATGTCCCATATTAGATAGCAGCTACTCTAACTCCTGTCCTCATCAGTAAACAATTTGAACAAAAGAGAAAGCTGCTGACAGACAGAAGAGAATTTCACCGTTTAGAAGAGAATGCAACCCCAAACTTTCAGGTTGGCCTCTTGTAATAGAAACTTGATGTTGACAGAGTCATGATATGGGAGTTTTTCAAGCTGGTGTGTAAGACATGGAAAGTTTAATGCTGATATATGAAGCTTCATCCCTGTTTTTGATTACTGGCGTGATGACAACAGGTTGAGAAACTCAAAACTCAACCAGGCAATGCTGAGAGATGGGAGCAGAGAAATGTGTGTTTGACGATTAGCTTCCACTTGTGCATTATCTTTGCTTCCCTGTAGAAACAGAAAGATGGAAAAAATCCTCCTACTGGAATATCATTCTGACATCAGATTTATGGGAGTTCTCTTGCAGCTTGTGATTTAAAGTTTATTTAATCAAAGCAAGCTCAAAAGGCCTAAATCATCAGACATGTTGCGGACAAACATCTGTCTACAGTCGTGCCCAGGCTTGATAGGATCATCACAGGTTGCCAACGCCCTCAGGATCTTTTTTCTGGGCTTTGACTTTGCAACAACTTGCAATAGTGGCTAACAAATACAGACAAAAACAAAGAATGCAGAAAAAAAACCTACATATGCTATCTGATGCTTTTTCATGAGTCATTTACAGAAGGTATTGCTATAGGTGTATTATTACTCAGGTGGTGGAAATGGCTCAGAGTCACCTTAAATGCATCAATGTGAAGGTGCTGGTTCCCACATCTCTTCCTACATACAGAAATCTGGGTGTTTGGAGTGTTTCCCTGAATCATGTCATATATATTTTTATTGTAGCACCAGATCGTCTGTGTGTTGTGCATTTTGTTTGTTTTTAAATTTGTTTTACAAAGCCTTTTCCATTTGAATAAAGATGTTGCTATATTATTATTACCGACTTATTTCTTCAACCCAACAGTATTTTAAGGCAAAGTACTTGTGATATGACTGAGTAGTGTCTAAACTAGTGGTGCCCAAACTCAACCACAAAGGGCCACTTTCATGCAGCTTTTGAATGTTTCTGTTCTGATTGATGGGTTAGTTTATATCAGCAGTAAAATAATCTGTTGAGGAGCTTCATTTCATTTAATTTAATTTAATTTAAAACTATAGGATTGATGTCCTCAAGGAGCATATTTGGACCCCCAAAAACCATGATAAAGGCTTAATGGATTCTAAAAATACAAAGGGAAGTAGTGCCAGTGATTCCTTTATTATTATTTTATTCTGTACATTCTGCTGATTGCTGAACAAACCTTTCAGCGATAATATCCGTTGAGCGTTTGTGGTTTCAGTGCTGCAGACTCGCATCGGTATGACGGTCAGTGTGGTTGGGGTCTCTTTGCAACACAGTCATTCCTTCTAAATTTCTATTTCTATTTTATGTGATGTGGTCCAGGAAGTGCTTTGAATAAAGATGGGTGGTCATTTTTGTATCTCAGCATCTGCTGATGCTCGTACTCTACCTCCATACGAGCCAGAGAAGAAACAATGGAAACAACAAAACCCAAAAGAGAAACAATCCTTTAAATCCTACAAAAACATCTCATGGTGCTTAAAGTAAAATATACAAGTTTAAACTGTACTGCTGTGTACAACTTCCCCCAGTGCAACCAGCACCATTATTTACCATCCATACCACAAACTATTATGGCGTTTTGTTGATGCCATAATTCATTTCCCTAATGCCTCAATACTTAGTCAGTTAAGCAGGAAGACTCATGTAAATGTGTCACATCCACAGGTCCAGCTATAGGTAAAAAGCTCTTTAAGCTAATGCGATTGTTCTCTGTTAACACCAGACTGCGAGCACACCCAGTGCTTTTGACTGAGCTTCATTTTAAACAAACATGACCCGGTATTGTAAGTACCCTGAAACCAGATTTACTGGAGTTCTTACTTATGAGACAGCACTGCTGGTATTTTCTCAAATTGATCCTTCCCATCAGAAATTGATAAAGTGTGTTTATGCCACATTTTTGTGATGAATAATTCATATTCTATGCAAACTGATTTAAAAAGTGATCACAGAGATTTGAGCATGTTGTAGAGTCATATGAAATTCTACATGAGTTTGTTTTCAATGGATCAAGCTTATTGTGAGATATAGTTCATATAAGAAACAATGTATTTATAAAGTTGCTGCTTCATCTATAACAGCAGTTAATAGTTATTTTCCAGGATGACCCCTGTGATTTCTGTGGTGCAGCTTCCAAATGTGGTAACATTCTTATTATATTACCTTATATGATCACAACAAAAGAAAAAAAAGCTTTATGGGGTTTCCCACCTGAAATAGTTTCCTGGCACAGCACCAATGGAAAATTTTCTCTCTGAAACAAACAAATGTCTTTTAGCTGTACCTATAAATATGTTCTTTCCTTCTCATTCCAGGTAATGATTGACAGTAAGTCACCCAGAAAACATCAGTGCAATTCACTAAATGCATCATTTGTTATCTTTACAAACATTAGACAATGCTTTGCTGTTGTGTAAGAGCTGTGTTTGTCGTTATGTCACAGCTAGTCTCATAACGGCAACGTTTCTTGCAAAGGCATAAAAAATATTACTTTCTACATGTTTAAAGGTGAAGTGGATGCAAACTACTAATATCTAGTGATAAAGATGGGAATCAAAATCACTTCAAATGTCAAGCACAGCAGACTAAATTCATCCTGATGACCGGACTTCAAAATTATGTTTATGCACGCTGTCTTCTTAGCTGTTATCTATCCCATATGGTATCCTAGAAACATATTGATATATGAATTAAATCATTGCCCTTTGATTTTGCTACTCACTCCTTTAAGCCTACTGACCAGCTATTAGAGTTTAATTGCACCAACATCACAGTCATCAATTAGATGATAAACATTTTACCCGAGGACATGGTATGTACATGTAACGGCTGTTTGTCAGAACAAATGTTGAACTATCCATCTATTTTCTACCGCTTCTCCCTGAACAGGGTCGTGAGGGCTGGAGCCAGTCCCAGCCGACATCGGGCGAAAGGTGCATCACAGGGCCCAAATGTTGAACTAACACACAAAAATCTACGTTACTCTGGAATTAATATTTACATTTGTGCCATATGAGTTCATATCAAGCTGATAAACATGAAGCACTGTGGCGAATGTGGTGGACGGGAACAGCTTGTGTCATGTTGAAAGTAATGTTTACATGTTAAGTTTGACCAAATAAGGTCTGATGCAGAAACGCATCAGTAGGATGATTCATGTGTGATGGCAACTCATTCAACAAAGAAAGCGAGGCATGTGCGAAAGGGGCTGCAGACATGAAACACTAAACTGATTGTGCTTGATTTTCAAAGCAAATCTTTCAGTAGGATGTCTGCTTTATGTATTTAACATTGTACGGGTTTGGATGCAGGATCACGACACTCAGTTTACTCCAGGAAAAAGGTTATTACTCTACCTTTAAAATTAAACTTAAGACCTTTCTTTTTAACAAGTCTTACAGTGAGGGATAGTTTAGCCATGTTAGTTTTGTAGTCATGGGGACATCCCATAATGCACTGAGCTTTTTACA
>JBAMHV010000012.1:23627903-23640141 GCA_037177535.1 Pseudomugil gertrudae
ACTATGTAGTGTAAAGCGCTTTGAGCGGTCAATAAGACTGGAAAAGCGCTATATAAGTATAAGTCCATTTACCATTTTACCACAAAATGCATTAATTTAAAAAACCCTTTAATACAGTCACACTTCTACAGGTTTAATTTACCTCATTCATGCAAAGAACCACATAAACTGTGATATGTTTCTATCCTGCGACTGCAGACTCATACCTGGAAAGCATTACTGGCAAAGCCCAGTCCCAGCTGTCTGCAGACCACCATGGCCTCCATGGTACCCCAACCCTCACTGCACACTGTCCCCCACACCAAAGAACCATTTCTCTCCATCAGCACCTCCACCCGGCCTTCGTAGGGGTTGTGGCCTCCACTTAGACGCAGCTGTAATTAAAAAAAAAAGAAAAGCAGAAAGCAGGAGTGCATATATGTTCAGTTACGGGACATAAAAAGATCTTATGCAGGACCAAACATCAATACACACTTATGGATTTTCTGTATTTTAGTTAAAAACATAACTGCAAATGAAAAAAATGTTGCACATAATGACTGCTGCAACATAGAAGTATAAGTCACTTTCATAAATGACCCAAAAAACCTGCTGTAACAGTTGGCATGAACTACAACTAGCGAGCTGGCAAACAGTGTGAAGCAATGTTCCTGCTACTCATCTGCTGAAAACTGCATCATGAATTTCTGTTTTTTCCTCTGAGAGAAGCTCAAGTGTTTTCAGGGTGTAAATGAAGTGGACTGACCCTTTCCTGGAAGCCCATCGCTGGGACGTTACATCTGACAGCTGCATCTTCCTCATGGCTGCACCCCAGAGTTTCCTTGTTGAAGGAACACTCTGTAATGGATTTCTCAAATCCTGAGCACTGCACCTCATTCATGTGCACCGGGCCCATTCCTGCAAAACACACACGCATGGAGAGTGTGTTAGTGTTTAGAAAATCCACCTTCATGTGGATTAGCCATCATCCCGTTGGGTTTATTTCTCCTGGAGAGCAGAACTCAACTGGAATCACTCTGCATGAACTTGAATTTTAAACATTTACACAAAAATTGAATATGGCACCATTTTTTAAAACGTTAAACCCTTTTCACCCTTCACAATGAACCAATCAGACGTATTCCCTAAATGTCATTACCTGGTACATTAAAAAAGGGCTGAAAACCAGACGATCTGCCATAGTCCAAATATTAATTTCACGCTTAAGATCTGATCTAAAAACTCTCCATTTGTTTTATTATGAAGGGTTACAAAAAGCTAGGAGCAAGATCAAGCTTGAAAAGAAATTAAGAGAAGGAAAACTGCTTTCCTTCCAGCTTTTTCCATGTCAAACCTGTCTGGAATGTGTATGCTTCATATCTCACTGTGCATGCAACAGAAAAACGTCTCTATCAGGTACTGATAGCAGGTAAGCTGGGCATCGCAAACTAATAAGGCAAGGCAAGTTTATTTATATTTACATTGAAGCAGAAAAATAAAGACGCTAAATGTCAGAAAAAGGTACCGTGAAGCTAAATGTAACTGTAAATGTAAATGTAAGATTACATAGAGACAAACATGACATACAGAATTGCACATTACTTAGGTAAGATCACAACGCTGGCTGAGTGTGTCAATAGTATAAAAAGGTCTTAAAGTAACCATCTTTGTTTTATTTATTTAGTAGGTCTGTGTTCATCTCAATTCAGTATCCAAGAAGCAGCAGAAGCGTGGGGGTTAGAAAAACACACATGAGGGTCTCAACATCAAAGCACATATAAGAACAGTTCACATGATATTGGGTAGGGAAAGATCAAGCATCTTTTGTGTTTGCTTTAGAAATAGATCAAATGTACAATTTTGCTGGGAGAGAAGTCTTCACATCAAAACCAGCTATGAATGTTGTAAAGCTCTCCAACAATGCAACAGCATGCAGCATAACGCTGCTGCTGCATCCTATTGAGACCATTAGATAACACTGCTGACACTGAAAGTCTCCACATGGCACGTGCCGGGGTTATATCGTTCCAAAAAATAGTGTCTACTTGGAAAAACGGCCGTAGTAGGGGAGTACTTGGGTGTTGGGTGGACCTTGGTGGACATTTCTGATTGGTAAGTATGACCAGCACCTATCTATCGCAGTCAAGTCATGTTTAATATTAAAAAAAAAAAGTTCATTAACTGTGCTAACTACTGAATCACAGGTAAAAGTTACTGTTCACAAACACAGTATTAAAACTTCTCCTTCATTCTGAATAGAGAAATAATCTGACCAGTAAATAAAACTCTCAACCCCACAGGAAGGTCTCTATCTTTTAAAGCATCACCGGATCCAAAGGATGGAAGTTGTGGTTCACACCTACAGTGCTTTACTTTACTCTTAATCCATTTAAATTTACACTTTTCTATTCTACAACCACATTTTCAGGTTATTTTTGGCAGCCTGTCTCAAACCACAGCAGCTCAAAGAATCATCACGCACTTCTTTTGTGGTCCCAGACAAACAGCACAGTTCATGACCTGTGGGTGAAGCGTTCAGCAGCTAGAAAGCGGACTTGTTTCTCATTCCTGCAGGCTGTAAACAGAGCTGAGGATTTATGGGTGGAGCAATGTAAAAGATACGAGCATACTAGCACGTTTCCATAATAACTATGTTATGTTCTAAAGTTGGTGTTGCGGTTACAGCTCGTTTCATTGGCCCAGAGCCATCATGAAAATCACAATCCATCAGCTTGGTGAGGTCATGACACTCCAGTAACAAACACATGAAATGTGGGAAGAAGCAGAAAGGCTAGAATTACTTTGTGAAATGTGGTTTTGCTCTACAGTCATAACCCATCATCCATGTAGGAAATACCAGTTGTTGCAGCAGTAAACTTTGTAATTATTGTGGCTTTTTCTGTGTTGTTTTGTTTTTCTCTGTACACGCTGTTCACTCAGCACACAGGTACAGGACTCAGGAACCTCACTACAATGTTGCTTCATAAGACCTGCGGATCTGATAGCATCCTGGAACATCTACCTTGTCCGAGCCGACCACCAGTCAGAGCCTCCTTTGCCGTTCCGAAGCCCAGCTCTCGACACACCACAGTGGCAGAGAGCAGGTTCCAGTGGTCGTCACATATGGTTCCCCACTCTCCGTTTTTTAACACCTCCACTCGGCCCTCGCCTACGATGGCGCCGCCACGGAGACGAACCAACGGTTGCTGCAGACAGGACACAGTTGATAGGAAAGAGCTCTCAGAGCATAAAACCACATATTAAAGCATTGAAGGCTCTGCTGAAAACTCGGAGCATCAACTTTTCCTTCATTGTGCTGAGAAAGCTGAGACAGCAGACTGGGTGGCTTTGTGTTTACAGAACATACTCTTCACCCATTAACTTAAAATAAACTGGAAGCATTTCATTTTACAAGTAAACACATTATAGCTGCACAGTTAAATCTGACTCACTGCTATTTGTTTTCACAAGCTAAAGCCAGACATTGAGTGTGTGGGCTCTTTACTCTACACCCGCTTAACATTTATCTGAAAATGTGAAACCTAATCCTGCAAAGTCATGACAAACAGGCGCTGGAATATCTGTTTCTATTCATTAGCAATCCGATGAAGCAGACTTAGTTCATTGTTGCACAAAAGTCACGTGTCAAGATCTGGGATTTATGACACTGTAACAGTAGTTTTATTATCATAGCGGTAAGGATCAGTACTTCCTGGGAGTCAAAGAACCCATAAACCATGACCATAAGAATGTCAGGGTGTTGAACACACAAGATCCATCAGAGATGAAGACTCTTATTGGGTCTGCTTCAGTGTTTTTTTCTGTTTTCATTATATCATAATAATAATTTGACTTTATCGTTCATAACCAACACATTTGGTTCGGCACATGACCCATCTCTACAGGGACAAGGGAGCAGTGTGCTGCCATGTTTCTGCTGTTTAGGTTTAGTGGTAGTTTACCTCTGCCTAGAGCACATGTATCAAGCTCCCGTCCTCGAGGGTCGGTATCCAGCAGGTTTTGCTGTTTACCTGCACTAACACACCTGATGCAAATCAAATAGATCCAACAGCTTCTTGTCAGCCTATTAAGTCACTTGAGTCAGCTGTGTCAAAGCATGGAGACAACAAAAACCTGGTGGATACCGGCCCTCGAGGACCTGAGTTTGACACCCCTGGATAGGCCAATCATGAATAAAAGGAAATATGAGTGTAAATCCACACATTTCCTCCAATAAAGAATTTAGCCTTCACTGTATCTATAATACCTTTGTGCAACAGGAAGCACATTTTGTCTGCAAACGCTGACATCATGTCTCACAAACTGGTCCTATTCCAACATCTGTTTTAGAAAAAGGCTTTTTTCATGCTTCCTTGCCTCAGTTCTTATTCAGACTCTTTCCTTTTGGTGCTCACAAAAAGAAAATACAATGAAGTCTTAAACACGAGACAATGAAAAGGTATCGCTCACAGATAGAGAAAACACCATGCAGGTCAGATTTATGCATGTGGACACACAGACAAACGAATGGGGAACATCAGGCTGCAAAACTGCAAAGCAACAGGCAGTTTTATGGCATTTCTTGGATCCAGGCCTGCTGGGTGTGTTGGGAGAACTGGAAACGTGATGTCAGCCACACTGCTAGTTCTACACCGAGCGGTGAAACGTGACACACAGCACGCAGGCTCCAGCCTCAAACACAGGTCCCACATGTCTCGTGTCCGCTCTGTTCGCAGTAACTCTGTGCAGTGGCCATTTACAGAATGAGTGAGTTTCTAAAATACCAAGACAAGGAAAAAAATTCCCACTTTTATCTGCTCATGAGATCAGAGATCAAGAGTTCAAAGAAATGAGAGCTGCTGTTGAGCTGGCTGAGATCTCAGTGAACACACGATAACAAATCTCTGTACATTAAAGGCAAACCCAAACACTTCTTTTATAAAGTTCCTGGTTCAAATATAAATATAATCACGTACATTCCTGAACAAAACTCCCACACTTTGCTGCTCAGTACTAGCATGTGGGGACTAATGCTGCTCCAGCAGCCTCCGCTCGTGTGGTTTCAGCTTTTCCACCAGATGTTAAAGCAGCAGGGCTGCAGGGAGTCGTTTCCACTGAGACACAACCACGCGACTGAACTAATGCTGGGTACTCTAACATCCTGCTCTCACACCTGGCTTAGCAGAACTGGACTCACTAGACTTTTTTTTCTTACAATTTCCAACAGGAAGCAACTCTGAATGAATATTTGAGCATCAAGGAATCAAATGGAAACATAATTATATAATTAGATGCAGTTATTTCAAGGTTTCTGGTTAGGTTTCCCTTAAAATGATGCTTAAGGTTTACTTTAAGCTGGTCCACCCAAAAGAGACAGTTAGGCAAACCAGTGCACCCTAAGGAGCCTCAACAACCACAGGACATTATCCACTCACTGTCTACAGCAGAGCCCTGAGCTAAGGTAGCATGTGTGTTACCTCTTGTCTGAAAGCCTTCCTAAATCCTGTCATGGGCGTTGGGGCGAAGGCTCTTCCAGGCACACAGCTCACCACCACAGGCAGCCCCTCAGCACAGGTCCCATTGGACTTCCCCGATGCGGCCTGGCCCAGTTTACAGCTGGACAAATGAGCCTCGTTACCAGTGCAGTTGACTGAGAAGTTCCAGTATGTTGGCTTTCTCCTGCGGGCAAACATCCTGGAGAGGAGGTGAAAAGAGGGAAAAAGGGAGGTTGTTATTGTCATTTATGTGATTCCATTAGAGAAATGATCCTGTAGAGTGGGAGATGTTGTAACGGGATCATAACGACCACCTGATCGTCTCTGTAGCAGGTTTTATTCATTAATAAGCTCGTGTGAGTGATGCTGTGGCCCGGAAACCTTTCATAGCACATGTTTGGAGCTGGAGAACCAACTCTGATGTGTTCTCAAATCTAATCTGAACACAGTCGAGATGAATGTGATGGCTGTCCACGTGGAACGATGATCGTCCTGAGGCTGCAAGGCAACGTCTCACCAACACTCTTCTGTTTCTCACACTCAAATCAGCGTGAATGTTATTGATCACAGTCAACTTTCTATCATGAATCATGCTTGTCCACGTTTTTTATAGTTAGTATCTTGATGTTGCGTATTCTGAGAAATCATCCTGAGACTGTGAGAAAGCTGCTTTCTGCTGGAGCTAACGATAAATACAGAGATGTGAGCTAAGCAGGACAGAAGATGCTGATTTAATCATGTTAGTTTAGCGAGGAAGGTTCTAGGTTGCCTTTTAGCTTAACAAGCAATGTTTAAAAAGCACAAGAGGAGGTGCGATACGATCACACTGAAAAAGATTGCAACCTGGAATATCTCCAGCATCACTTAGGAACATCTTTCGTCTCAAACACGACTTACATTTCTAACTGAAACGCTTAATATGTGTCATTTTATAAGTTAGATTAAAACTACAAAACAAAAACATTTGTATCTAAATGTCAAAGTGTGTCCAGCGGATCCTCGTGCAGCTCCAGAGGTTGATGGAAATCAGGGTTACTGGCTCCGGGCTCTGTTTCATGAGGTAGCCTGTAAAAGCTGACTGCATGTTTCATGAAGCGAGCTGACACGTAGATGGAAAGTTAGAGAGCAGCTGTGGTGACCAAAAGCTAGAGGCTTCCAGCCCAGGCAGACAGAAAATTCAAGGTTATCCCAAGCCCTGGAAGTTTTGTGGCAGGTCATGATTAACCTCAAGGCAGGCTGGCTGCAGGCTTACATGTGGATCCCTCAGCAGCGACTAATTCTCCCTGAGCTTTGTGAGATGAATCAAAGTGAGAGAGACAGGAGTCGGGAATGGGTTTCATAAGTAAAGGAGCAGTGATATTAGGCACGTAATCTGCACCTGGAACACCTCGCAGAGTTTGTTATCGAGGCTTTGACAGTTTTAGTTTAAAAAGCAGCATCTGTGCAACTTAGACATCATTTGCATGATCTCTGAATGACAAAAAGTTTAGAAGCAGGTTAAACTGTCACAGGTTGTTTTATTTAAAAAAAATATCCTTAAATGACATTTTTTTGTTTAGACAGTTTTACTTCACAGTCCTAAAAGCAGTATTACACACTAGTTTTACACGTGTAGTACTCTTTGTTTCAGGTCAGAACTCCCACGCTTATAAAGACACTTAAGACCAAATCCGGTTAATTAGATGTTACAATTATTATTCATAATTCATTATGCTTGTCAGGGTTCATCCCTGATCCTAGACTTTTCTTTGTATTCTTTTACTGTTTTTTCTGTGTTGCTGATTTAATGATTCTCTGTTTGTTTTTCCAGGTGTCTCGTCTGGTCCCTCCCTCGTGTGTCATTCCCTCCTATCATCCTCCTGATTGCCTTCATGTGTTACACCTGTGTCTCGTTTCTCTGTAGTTGCTTGTCTCCCTGTGTTCCCTGTCAGAGCGTCTTGCTTCCTTCGTGTGTAAACCCCAGTGATTATTGAGATTAAAAGAATTCTTTGGTACGTTCTAGTCCGCGAGTGTGTCCGTTCCTTCTCGGTCCTGACAATGCTCATCCTAAATAAGCATGAAATTGTAAAACTGTGAACTGCACACTTAACTCAATTCAACTTAATTTATTTATTTGCACCGGATATTTTAAAACTTTTTTATCAACATTGGACTACCATATATATTTGTGAATATGTGAAATGTGTAATGTGTTTAAATGGTGAACCAAAGACAATTTTCCACCATGGTGGACAATAAAGTACTTTTTTTTTTTGTTTGTTTTATTTATTATTTCAATAAAGAAGTTATTGTGAGGCAGCAGAGTTTATGATTAAACTGTAAGTGCTAATTTGAGCTCAACAGACTGATGCGAGTTTTCCGCCTGTTGACTCCTGCAGAGGCAGATGTTGAAGTTATCCGACACAGCACTGAATCAAAGCCTTCCCAGGATCACGCATACTCACTTGTAGACTCTGGTGTTGTACTTCCTCTCTCCGGGGAATCCAAACATGCCACAGATGACTCTGCTGTTGAACTCGCTCCACTCTGTGTTGCAGATCTGCTTCCATTTGCCGCCGTCTTTCACCTCCACGTAGCCCTCTGTGACAGGGATGCGCTTTCGGTAGGACGACAGGATGGCTCGTATGCGCACATCCTCCACGTGGATATCAAGGTTCTGTGAAAAGCAAATTAGGAAACTTGATTTTTTTTACCATAAAAACAAATTGGATGCATTGTTAACTTTGCCCTGGAGGTTTTGCTTCCTGTATTACATAACACAAACTTATAAAGCCCCCTCTAGCTCAACCCCCCTTACACAGGAACTACTCAGTCTACCGTATGTTGCCTTTTAATTTTCTCCAGACTGCACAGATATTTTTACTGTGAATTACCTTTCAGTGTTAAAAGCCACGCGATAGCTTTTCCCCTTTAAAAGCCAATGGTATGAAAGCATTTTAATGGTCACATGTTTTTGTTTGCATTAACACTGCTTTCTGAAAACATGCGCACGAAGAGGCAAATAGCAGCATTTAGATTTTACATGATTACTGACCACAGACTTGTGCAGAACTGGAATAAACTGCCTAAACACCAGACGTGGTTCTGTGCTGGAGTCTGTCCCAGTACTGCCCCGACTACTGATGGTGGCATTATATTAAACACAAAAAGGTAGGAATACACACTATAAATGCCTCAACACAACCACAGATATGTGTAATGTGTGAGGCTCCAGTTAATCCTGGTTACCTCAGCAAACACAGGCTAACTGGATCTTTCTGGTCTGGGCCTCATCAGAACCTGTCGAGTTTAGAAACATGCAGCATCTCCTGGTTTGCCCTTTACAGGGTTTTTGTACATCTCTTACTTTGAAAAGCTCAAAGTATCAAAAGCCCATCAGAAAATCCCCATGATGGAAGAAACTGGTGCAGGAACGAGATGCTGCAGTGGTTTAATGAGTCTTAAACACATTATACCAACAGGTGCAACGGGGAAAGCAACATAAAAAAACACAAATTGATGGTGCTAATTATCTTTTCAATAAACTGATCAGAGATCAGAGGCTTTATAAATATGCGAAAAAGGGTATTATTGAGACAGAAACCTCTGGCTTTTAATAAAAACCTAACTCCTCTCATCACAATCCCCATAGTGAAGCACGGCGGTGGCAGCATCATAGTTTGGAAATGATTCTTCTTGACAGATAATGTATCATGTTAAATGTGGAACTATTATTAAACAATGCCTGTTACAGTCTCTTGGTTTAACGGGAAAAAATCCATCCGAAAACTGTAATCGTGAGTAAAAACGAGGACCTTAATCCGCCTGGAAATCTGTGGCATGATTTCAAGACTGCTGCACACCAGCAGATCCCAAAATGAGAAAAACAAAAAGCTTTTACTGGGATATACTTACGTTTTCAACATTTTACATTTTCAACTTTCATTAAATAAACTCACTGCAAACTTTGGCACTAAACTTAAATGGGCAGTGAAGGGCGGTCCGAATCAGACGCTCTTCTCAGAATATTTTAAGGATGTACATTTTATAAATGATCTGTTACAATGTGGTGTGAGGAGACTGAGTTCAGTCTTGTCCAAGGAGGAATTTGCCATGCCGTGCAACAAATGAGTGCGGTACAAACTCCTTTCCTAAAGAGCCAAAAGAAACTTGACATGAAATAATGAGAGAGGAGGGTTCCTTCAGTTGGCATCTGCCTCCAGGGAAGGGCAGATGCCACCACAGTGAAAACTACAAATCATCACTTCTCTGCTATTTCCTCTCAAAGATAACCACATTAATGACTTGGGTCTGTCGCAATGAGCTGTGGACTGCAGGGGATTTTAGGTGACCTTGCCAGGATGTGGTGGATGTATGGTGGGTGAGCGGCTTGCAGGGATACGATACGCTCCCGTACCCAGACTGTAAGATGGGAATCAGTTTGGGTGTTAACCCTGTTACCATCCTCCTCTCATTTCCCCCTTTTTCAATCTCTCCTCATGAAATTCCTATTTAGCTTTCTGATGGTGGTCACATGCGTGTTTGCAAACAGATTGAGAAAACAAGTGATTTTTACCATGTGTGTGTGGATGCAGTGAACTCTGGGGAGCGAGGCTGTTCCTGAAAGTGCCAGTCTGACTTACCGATGCTACACAAAGTTCAGCTGTGCTCATTTTTATTCTACTTCTGTTGGAAGCTGTTAATGCCAACACTGCTGTAATGATCGGACATGTATCATGTAGAAAAAAGAATCATTTTCTCATAATAAAACTTTTCTCCATGTACCTGCCAGCTAAAGTCAAGTAACTCTTCCCGTTTCCCTGTCAGGTTTCACCCTGTAGCCACAGTTTGCTGCAACACAAACTCTGAGCTAAAGTCGTATTCTTTGGTTCTTAGAAAGGAAGACTCACATGCTCTTCCTCCACTAAATATGCAAATGCACATATGGAACCCTCTGGCTGTCTTCTGCATGTGTATATTTCAGACCTTTTATAGAGAGATTGTGGGTGTGTAACGTTATGTTGCTGATGGAGTTAAACCACCGAACGTTGTGGGGGCAGTGTTGTGCAGCAGAGCTCACGTGTTAGCAGTAAAAAGAAAGAAAAAACACATTCAGTGGCCACAAAGACCACCAACCATCTTATCATGTGTCCTTAAAGTGATCAGGATGCAACTGTAAAACAATTATTAGTGCATCTTTTTGTCTTCTATGACAACTTGACTCCACTTTCTGAATGCAACCATGGTTTCTCACATTTGTCACAACAAATAAAGAGGAAAACTTGCTCCACCACAGAAGAGCAAAACATGGAGCTACATCATAACCCAGCAGTTTTAGGTTGAGCATATTTCTTCCAGAACTTTTACTGCGTCCCTCCATGTTTGACCATGAGACTTTTCACCCATAATGCCCAATTACCTATAACGCAACACCTTGCGCTGTAGTGAAACACTGTGCTAACAAATATGTGTACATTATTTCAGAATCCTCCACATCTGCATTGAGATGCTCCACACGTCTAAACTGGCTGTCAGGTTGTGTTCAGTGTTTCTCCAAACAAGTTAAACTTATTCTTTCTTTCTGATTACCCAGTCATAAACTTCAACATTAAACAAGCTGTCAGAGACCCACAGAGTCTGAGATGTAGCTTCTGGCTGCATCATCTGAATCCTCCATCCAGGCTCTTCCACTCCTGGGAAGACTGACAGCTGTCTTGAATGCTTTCCACTAATGAATAATCAATATTACTGCAGAATTATGGCCCCCAAATGGTTTGAACTGTAGAAGCCTTCGCAGCAATCAGCTGTGTAAACACACCTGATTGTTCTGGATCAGTGAGCTGCAAAAACTTCTGCCTTTATGGGGGAGCTCACAATGTTGAATATCAGTTAATTAAGTGAATTAGATCTGCAGCACCTGGCTGCTCTCAACAGCTGTAAGCAATAGTGTTAGACTATGTTTTTCACATACTGCTTCTGCTTTTAGGCAGAAACTGTATTACTTAAACAAAGACAAGAGGCTATATCTCATGTGTTGTTCATCTAAGGTTTTATTGGACTCATTTTAAGACCTGGTGAAGACCAAATGATTTCTTTTTATTATGCCCTGACATAAAGCCTTAGAGTGTAGAAATAGTTTGCTCTGTCTGAATAAATCTCCTCCCTACTCGAGAGAGATAAATTTGCAAAAACAGCTCAAGAACATATGGTTCCAATAGAGGCTTTCAACAACTCCCCGCCTGCAGAAATCACCTCAAATTAGCAGCAAAATACCTCAACGCTGTGTTCACATGCACCGAGGGGTTATTTCCACGTCTCCTTCCGAGATCTTGCTTCATTTTCAGGTATGTTTTTTTGGGGGGATTTCAAGCCATCAATATATCAAAACACAGCCGGTGTAAAAAAAAAACCTAATATTCAAGCAGCTGCACCATAAAATAAATAGTGTGTGCAGAATGCCGAGAATGTTGCCTCACAGTGTGAACTTCCTCCTTCCAGAGCCAATTAAACAGTCTCTTTGTCAACAAACTGGAAGCAGATGTTTCACAAAGTCGTGCATGCAAAGCTAAATGAGAAAGACAATAGCTGAATGGAAATGAAGGGATTTAATACAGCTTTATATCAAAGTGACAATCAGATGTTGAAGCATAGAAAATTGCTCGAGGCTGATGCAGGAATCTGCCTGCTGGAGATTCTTAAAAAATATGCGGTTTCTTTTCACTGTTTTGCAGACGACATTCAAATTTACCTTCCTGTAACCATTGACAAGGGTCAGTCGGCAGTCA
>JBAMHV010000012.1:23669179-23684431 GCA_037177535.1 Pseudomugil gertrudae
TGGGCTGCAGCCCTATTTATACAGTGCCAGGTGGGGCCCATCCAGTAGGTGGGCGTGGACTAAAGTTTTCAGTGCTGTGCGCATGCGCGCGGGGATAAACCCAATAGCGATAGCCTTAAAGGGCGAAGCCTATACGAAGTAGAACTGCTTCTCAGTAGTGGAGACTTTGGACTCCAGTCCTTTCCTGACATACTCATCAGAAAGAAGACTCTCTACCATCTCTCCAAGCTCCTCGGTTAACTTTGTGCATTCCTGTCACAGCTTGGTCAGCTCTGCATTTTGCTTGCTCTCAGCTTGAAAAGTTGCTTGTTTGAGAGCGCTGTGGAGGTTTTCCTGCTGTTTTTCATCTTTCTGTCTCTTCCTTTTCTTCTTTTTAGCAGCTTGTTTTTTTATATGTTTTGGATCTTGTACAGGAACGACTGGCAGCTTACAGTCCTGGTCTCCAGCCCCTGTAAGACCACGTTGTCCACATGGACCGGTGTGTTCCTCTCAGTCTACCCAGAATGGTTTACAGGTTCTCTGTGGAGTACAGGTGGGTGCTTCAGACTACACTTAGAGCAGGAAATCCTTTTGCAGCAGTGCTTACTCATGTGCCCTGTACACAAATAGCTAAAGAAAATGCCATTTTCCTTTAGGAAGCCTATTTTCCTAGCAAAAACATGCTATGTTGTTTATCTGAGCTAGAATTGTTCTAATTCTAGGATCTGTTGAGGCCCAGATTATTATTATATCCTTTATAGAAAATGAAGATTCAAAAGGGGGTGTATTCAATGTTCTTTTTCACATGACTGCATCTGCATAAACAAGGTGTGTGAGCTTCTGTCTAAATAGTGTTTGTACTACATTCATTTAGCACATTTATAGTGTACTTGGTCATTCACACGGAGCTCCTTCCCACCTTCCCAGCACATTGTTGGGAAGGTTATGTTAATCGTTATTACTAAATGACAAACACACCCAGAAAAGTTTTCCTGAAGCAACTCAAGGCTCTGACTGGACTTTGGTTTTTCCTTTCAGGCTTGTTTCTGAGGCCTTAAATATCTCAAGAACAGAACTAAATGTCTCTAAGTTGGCATCAAACTGACACTTCTCCACATCTTTTTGCAACAGCTTGTTAGTTGGAATTCAAACTGCTTTGCATTTAGTGAATAAAGAGTTACCTGTTAATATTATTGCACTTCAGAAAAGCAGACTTATGTATTTGCACTTAATCCGTAAATAAAAATTTGCGTTATTATCTATAAAAGGTCCAGATTTAATGGGGAGGTGGCAGAAGTCACTTGGTTGGTGAAATTTCCTTCCAAACTCATCATATTTTGAAGGTTTTTTCCTTCTGACCTAACTCATTCCCGGATCGTAGAGGTATTTGTTGGAACGTGTCAGCAACAAGCAGCAGCTCAACCATCCTCAGAGACGATGAGCAGAGACAGAGCAGGGAATACTAACTCTCCTGGGAACCGCGCTGAAACTCACATTTAAATGACTACTGTGGATTATTCATAATCCAACTATTTTGTCTCAGTAAAACTGCAGAGTTAAGGCTCCTTTCTGTGATGTCATGCTGATGTACTGCTAGCGAAAAGGAGGCTGATGTTGCGAATCAAAAGTCCTGAATTGACCTTCCTGCCTCTCTACATTGACAACGGCAGATAAAGAAAACAGGCAAAGAAAAACTTTAAATCCTATGGAAGATCCCAATAATAAAGTGTAAATCTGGACGTCTCTATTTCCTTTTCATCACAAATTAACAGAGTTGCTACTATGAGAACTGGCAGGCAGTTTTATTCTTTTTTTTTACTTGATCTGAATTGAATGATCATTCATCACAATCAGCTCCTATTCAATCAGCAGCCAGCATGCTTCAGAAAGAGCACCGTGGGGGAAATTATGTAGTAAATTTAATTTATTCTTCATGTATGCGTGCAGGTAAAATGATTATGAAGACATGATTTGAAATTGAGGGTAGACTATGATCTCTCTTGTGTTATAGGTTTTATGTTGCAGGAATAAGAAAAAAAATGTCAAATGCTTCTTTTAAAAGAGACCAAGGGTGGTTTTATGCTTGGACTTAATCCCATAAGACATTTTGGATACCAATCACACACCCTGAGGGTTTTGGGTCTTTGCCTTCAGTTCCATTGAGTTTTAGGCATCTGGGGAGTTAATTTTAGAGTTATTATAAAGTAGAAAAGAAGTCTGTGAAGTGGCAGCTGGGCTTCAAGGGGTGTAATAATTACAGGAAACTGTATACAAATTCCTAATGAGGCAGTGGGAGATGGCAAGAGTTGTACAAGTAAAATCATTGAGCTTCTTGGTCACTTGGGGGCGTTTCAACATGCTATTCTGAAATGATCGCCTGTATGATTGTCTTTTCGTACTAAGCATTTCTCAGGAAACAATGCAAAAGCCCTGACAGAAATTCACCACACATTATTTACTGTTGTTGTTTCTGCTTACAGAAATATGAACAAATCAATAAACACAGATTTTCTGCTATTTCTGTCTAATTCTGTATGTCGTGTTTGTCTCTATGTAACCTTGGATTGGCTGTATCTGAATACGGATAGTTACAGTTAGTGGAATTAGTGGCGCTAGATAGTTACATATAGCCACTTTTGGTGATACTTACAATTAGTGAAGCTAGCGCATTATTTTTCTGTTTATTTTTGTCATTTTTATTGTTACAGTTAGTGGATAGCTACATTTAGCCACTTTTAATGATACTTACAATTAGTGTTTTTCTTATTTTTCTTATTTTTTTTCTTATTTTTCTATTTATTTTAGTGGTGGATAGCTACATTTAGACACTCTTAATGATACTTATAATTAGCTTTTTTATTTTTCTGTTCATTTTTGTAATTTCTTTATTGTAATTTCTTTCTGTTTAAATGTAAAGCACTTTGAGCTGTCCTGTACATGAAAGGTGCTATATAAATAAACTTGCCCTGCCTATTTTGCAGCTGCAAATCAAACTAAATTGGGCACTGAAAAAGATTTCACAGGTGAGCAAATCTCCTGGACTCACATTTGTCTTTCAGAACAACATAAGCAACAAGCCACAGATATCGGATAGCTGTCAATCAAAAGGACACCCCCATAATTATACCAAATTTAAAGATGAAATACATTTTTTTTACCCCCTCACAGTTGTCAGGAAGTTAAACCCAAAATGATTTTTGTACCAGGGTGTATACGTATCTATGTCTGCTTTTAACATGGGAATTTATGGGGATTTGCTCTGTTTTGGAGATCCTAGTGCAGGGGTGGGCAATCCCGGTCCCCGAAGGCCACAGTCCTGCAAGTGTTAGGACTTTCCCTGCTGAAACACACCTGATCCACATCAAACTTAATTAGCAGACTTGTGCAGCACTTAACATCACACTCTACGCAAGTCTGCTAATTACTCACTGATTTGATTCAGGTGTGTTGCAGCAGGGAAAGTTCTAACACTTGCAGGATTGCGGCCCTCGAGGACCGGAATTGCCAACCCCTGTCCTAGTGGATAAAGGAGAACAATAGTTTTTGGCTTAGCTTTTTTCCAATGGCAGTTCCTGCTTTATTAGAACAGAAGGTGACTCTAGGTCTGCTGCAACTGGGTTAAGTGGACGAGTGTTCATAATAGCTATTAGAGAATGACACAGAGAGCCACACAGAACTTTGTGAGTGAGACTTATAGGTCCAGATTGAAGAGCTGCGGGTTGCTTTTGGGTTGCTCATTGCTCCTGCATCCCAGCTTCCTTCCTTGAAATCTTATTAAGCTTTTATCATTTGTTGATTAGCTTGTCGATGCTATGTTCGTAGCTGCAGCTGCCTCTCGCTACAACTGCTTCGACACTTTGTCCGATATGCAGGATGAATCTCCAGGAAGCATTAGCCTCTTTCTCAGACCAATGTTTGTTCTTACAGTCAATTTCTTTGCTTTAATTATGATGGTGGCTCATGTTTAAACTTTATTATTTTGGCCAGTAAACCCCCAGCTGTGGACACAAGCTGCGTGAAGCAGTTATAAACTCCTGCCCAGCACAGAGTTGGTGCTTGGATTGAACCAGTTTTGAGAGACATGAAGCCGGTTCATAAAACAAAGAACCGGTGCCTCGTTTGGCTCTGGCTCCAAACCAGCACAGGAACCAGCTTGGTCAAAAAACACCCAAAGGAAACTTGACGTGAACTCTGCAAGCCCACAATTACTACATGTAAAATATTACTGTAGCTGTAAAGCTAAACTTGCCCACACAGTACTGTAGTTTAGGCTTAAAACAACAGCTGCTCTCGTTCCACATTCCTTCTGACTGTTCACACACTAACAATCAAAAGCTTGATTGCACCTTCCCCTTTTTGGAATGAAAAGGTGTGTCACAACCATAGACTGTATAAAAAAGTCACATAATGTGGTCGGTATGATGTCATGTCTGCTGCACTTCCTTCCTCATGCCATCTGAGAAAGGTTGACACATTTTAAATATGTGATGCATACATAGTATCATGTTTCAGGATTTCCTAATGCAGTTTGTATTTACAGTTTTCATGGAATAAAACTTTTAAATCATCAATAATACTGAGTGATTAAGACGTTATATTTCAATAAATGTTTATTTTTTACCTGACTTTGCAGGCGGAAAGGGCCAGACTCAATTCAATGTCACACACATTTGTATTGCATGAATCAAAGCATAACATGGGCACTGAGCAGCTGAACTCTCAGACCTTTATGTTACTCACACCTTCAAATCACCTTTCCTGAGTGGTAATTTGGCTGGGACACCAGACAGCCAAGGCAGAATGGTTAATAATATTCTCAGCGAGCATTAGTTTGATGCATGAGAGTCAGAAAGCTGATTTGTTACAGCAGAGGTATCATTTAGGAGATGGATTCTGTGACACTTCTATTAAACACTCACACTGCAGAGCAAGCGTATGAACTGATGGACATGGTAAGCCCATCAACATTCATTATGATAATGTAAGAAAACGACACTTGTCTTGAGAGTAAATGAACAGCACTGCTCAACTCGCTGAATGAGGAATGAAGCAGAAAATGAGGCAGCAAACTGCTGACATGATTGGCGAGTAAAGGGAAGTCAGAAAGATTCTTGAGGGCAAATTAATATAAAGATGTAAAACTTATGCCTGCCAGCTACATGATTAAATAAAGACATGTAGACAGACTCTTCATGCTCATACTACAGGTTTGTAGGAAATAATGTTCACCCATCACGTGGGCTTTTTCAGTCTGTGTCACATTCATGCCTACCTGTTGAGTCATGTCTCCACCTCCTATCAGGAGCAAAGGTGAGCTGAACTAAAAAAAAGAGCTTCTTATTGCCTCCTCAACTCCTACTGGTTCAGGCCACAGTGATTTGATTTGTCAAACTCTTGTGAAATACAATAACATGTCTGCAACATTTTCACCAAAAGCTCTGCTCAGTGGTTTCAACATGCTAAATATCAGAATAATGATCAGTCAGCATCATTATTTTTATCTATGTGATGGTTTAATTCTCACATGCACAAACCCCGTAAAACTGGACAAAACCAATCAAAAGCACATCCTAATGTGCTACAGAGCAGGAAGAGGAACTGACTATATCTGATATTTGTTTAATCTAACACGATTTAGATGGTCTGTCAATACCTTGACAAAAGTTAACAAAAATACTCTTTAAAGCCATCATTCGAGTTGATTTTATATTTAAAAAAACATTTACGCTCATATTTAACTCTGAGATGAATTTAGTAATACTAATAATAATAAAATAATTGGTTTTGTATTCATTTTGTATGTGTTCCCACAATTATACACAATAAGACAGAAAAAAGTATTAATGAAGTTAAACCGATTAAATGTTATTATTCACTGTAAATATGGTAGCATCATTTAGGCTCTTCTGACCTTTCCCAAAGTTTGTAACACTACTATGATGTGGGAGTTTTAGTTTTATTTATAAGGATTGTTAGTACGTTTTGTTACACATGTATTCTTCTCCATAACATTTTAGTCCAAACCACACATACTACTTTACCACATTATGTTTGTACCAAAGAAAACTTCCTGATCTGAGATCAGAGGTTTGTGTTAGACAAAAGCCTAACTTACCAGGGGTGTCTACATGAAACCAAACAGCAGGAAGTAGATTGAATAATTATAAGGTGGCGCTCGTCACCCTGCTGAAAGCCACAAACGGCTCATTTTCAGCACTAAGACACTACCTTTTGTTTTGTTGCCACAGTAGATCATATTTTGGCCAGATATATTTGAGGAGTTAAATTTATTCATTAGTTTAATTTGTTTTAAAAGAATCACCAGCAGATGTAGCACCATTTGGACTGGAGATCAAACTCCATTAACAATGAGAGAAAGTGATTGACAACAAATTTTATTCCTTTCAATGTCAGTTTAGCAGATTCCTAATGGTACAATTACTAAAGCCCTACAAATTACTCAGGAAAAGTAAAATGCTATTAACCATTATCCTTATGTCATGTTTGCCAGTCTAAGAGCTTTTATGTATCAGATTGTCAACATGAACCAGTTACAACAGTTATGTGAAAGTATTAAGGTCAGGTAAAGTTCACAAATCTGTGTTAGCTCAGTGACTACACCCATTTTATAGTCTGTTGTCAGAGCATGACATAAATGGCTGAGTAGTGAAAAGGTGGTTTTCCAGACTTTGTCATGAACTGGGTAACAGGGCTGCCAAGAGATGGCTCATCAAAAAATCACTTGCCTAAATCAGAATCTTAAACACTTTACAATGCTTTATCATTAAAACCAGAGTAGATCTGATTGGTTAATGTTAAAAATGACAATAATGTAAAAATATAAAATGTTAAATAAGGAAATAAAAATTAAATCTATAGCAAATAATTTCAAATCAATAAATAAAAGTGTAAAACTAGAAGCTCTCAGAGATCAGACAAAGCATTTGGAACTATTTTCCAGTGATTATGAGCATTATTTTTCAGTTGGAAGCTTTAATGGCTAAATTACACCCATCTTGTCATAGTAAGGAATTCTTTATAATAGATCCAGGTGGTGATCAGAATCAATTCCAAATTCTAACAACTTATTCCATTTCTGAGATTCCCTGAAAACATTATCACAATGGATCAATATCTTTTTTAATTATGTGGCTAAGAGACAGAGCGACAAACTTCAGCCTTTACCACTGGTGTTTTTAGCTTTTCCTTTGTAGTGTAGACAAGCTGTTCCACATACAGGGATAATATCTCTGATGGTTGATCATTTACTTGTCTCTCATCGGAGGTCAAAGACAGATTAAATTTCTATAATGGCCAAATTTTACACAAGAATAAAAACTATTTCATGTTACAGAAAACAGTCGACAGGCTTCAGGTTTTGGCTGAACATAAGCAACCAGTGAAAAAAAAAATATTCCTCAAATAGCATTTATTCCCATTATTAAAAAGCTCAGCGACTTAAGCAAAAGGTGCCTTTCTCTGCTCCAATAGCAGTTTACATCTTATCTGGTCACTGTGTCACAAGTTGTATAATTTTATAAACCAACAGGTTTGTGGCATCATCATAAAGTCTAGTCGACATAGGTGTGGCTCAGACTTTTAGCACGCAACATAGAGAAGAGATGACTAATCCACCCAAATGATGACATTTATTAGAAATGAAGGTTTTAAGCTTCCTCTTGTGGCCTGATAGGCAAAGCCTCTGCCTCCCGTTAAACTCCTAGTTACTCCCGTAGTCTGAGTGAAGTGCTCATGCTTTGTCATGAGGAGCCTATATGAAAAGTGAACATGTTTAAATTATATTCTGGCTCTAAGCGGGAGCAAATAAAGGAAAGTTATTCATCGTATCAAACTAAGGGACGTCTGTACTGGTGAGCACATTTACTCCTGATTCCACAGGGTTCAGTACTTCCAACTGTAAAAGCAGTAAAATAAAACCACAGCAGAGCAGTGTTTGTTTTTTTAAGGCACATATTTCAGCCTCTTTTACACATTTCCAATTTATTTTTAAGAAACAGTAATCGACCAATGGCACAAATATGTAACCATGGCAACACAATACAAAAATGTACTTGATAACACTCTGACTAATCAGACAAGTTAAAACAGGAATTTTCAACGTAACGAAAGTAAAATGCCTCTGTAAACTCATTTTTTTCCCTGTTTTATAACAATGATCACTCCATCCAGCTCATTTTAAATAGAAAATATCCAGATGTGGTCCAATTAACACTGGTAATTTACACACACACACGATGAGGATTTAAATAAGCTCATTGTTTTATTAACTTAATATAAATATAAGATTATTGTGAAACAAGTAAAAAAACGGCCTGGAGACCTGAGCCGAAGGAAGTAAATCACTGTCGGATAAGAAATCTACTTTAATGTGTGT
This sequence comes from Pseudomugil gertrudae, assembly GCA_037177535.1. Taxonomy (NCBI): domain Eukaryota; kingdom Metazoa; phylum Chordata; class Actinopteri; order Atheriniformes; family Pseudomugilidae; genus Pseudomugil; species Pseudomugil gertrudae. The sequence continues at coordinate 23,677,554 of JBAMHV010000012.1, forward strand.
GTGTGGTTGTGCAAGCACACATTTATAAAAGGCAAAGCTAGTTTTGTTTCCAGTAACAAACCCAGTAGCAGCTTGATTAAACACTAAGTGTTTCAGCTTCTTAACATGTGCTTTGCTGCTTTCACGTGAGATAAGCAAGGCAGAAATGTTTCTAAAGTCACAGAGGAAACTGTGACACCCCCCCTCCCCTCAAAACTTTACCAGGCTGACCTTTTTCCTCAGAACACTGTGGAAGATATCTGTAGAAGTGCTGGAGCACGCAACATATCTGCAAACCAGGACATCACCTTAGCATTCACAGACATAATGATTGTTAGAAAGAGCCTTCTCCTTGATCTCCTCGGCTGTTCTCCGTTGATCTAAGTCCAGTAAAGCCTTCAGAAGGTCATTTAAGCTGGCTCCTCTGCCCTCTCGCTCCACCCATATATTCAGCAGTTCATGGATCTTGTCTTCATATTGAAGGCTGTCTTTGCTTTTAATCACGTTGTCGTTGAAACCCAGGTGACGGAAAAACTTCTTGTGGTAGTCCACGTCTACTTCTTCAAAATGATAAAAGCATGCCCTCAGAGACTTTTCACCTGCAAACGCAGACCAAACAGATCATTTTATGACATGTATCATGAACTATTCCGACTGTAGCAACAACAGCACCTCACTAAACAGGAAACACAACTTTTTCTAAGTTTTGGGAGAGGACATAAAAAACATCTTACCATTCACAGGAATGAGTTTTGGAAATGGGTCATGTCTCTGAATGACAAAAAGAAAACACACATTAATGCCAAGAACACAAGTTGGTGTAAAGAGCTGAAATCTAATTCATTAACCAAGTGGTCAGAATTCCTCATCTTCATCACATAAATGAAAAACTAAAGCAGAGATGTGATAAAACTGCTCTGAACAACATGCAAATCATAATCATGCATGACAGCGGTGTCCCAGTCCGGTCCTCGAGATCTACTATACTTGAACTTTTAAACATCCCTTCTCCAGCACGCTGAATCGGCTCATTAGCAGACGTCTGCAGAACTGAATGACCCGTGCATGAGGAAATTCAGCCATTAGATTCAGCTGTGATGAAGAGATGCATCTAAAAGCTGAAGACTGGACTCGGGCACAGCTAATCTACCACAACATGAACACAGCCAGAAAGAAAACGAGAGTGGAGCTGAACTGCTTGGAAGGATGGCCATGATGGCCGTTTGCTAGTTCCATCCACTCATTCCTGCAACGCCGGCCTGGCTGTTTTATAAGCTAAGACACAAACATAACCTTAGAGGAGCCGTTTTACACGGTCAATACCACGTTAAAGACATGGATTTGTTTTTTTTTTGTAGAAATTAACAAAGGGGGTTGTTGATTAAGCCAGAAATCTCGTGCAGAGATATAACTCACTTCCTGCATGACAGAGACCGTGTTTAATGGTGCATTCACACCCGCCTCTCATAATTAAATACTAGTTCATTTGGGAAATGTGAATGTAAAACCAAACTCTGCATAAGCTACAAATGCAGAGCTCAGTTCAGCACAAGTGAGCCAGATGCTGGAAGCAGACGTGGCAGAAACAGGAGCGCTCAGCGTTAACCAGTAGATATAATGGGAAGAAAGTTACTTTGTTACTCAAACGTTCTGGTTTGTTTCACTAAAGGTTCTTTCAAACAGAGTTGCTAGACTGACTGCATGGCATCAGAGGCAGGACTAGATCGCCAGGCTCCTGTGACCCGTTGCATGAATCAGTGCATGTGGACTGGGAATGTATGCGAGTTTCTCCTTCCTGTATTCAATTTCTATCAAGGGGCAGATTAGTGTAAACACAGCCTGGATAAATTGTCCTCTTCAGACAACACCCAACCTTACCAATGTTCTTTGATCATCAGTAATCCAGACGATCCACAAAGAGTAAACCTCATTCCCAGTATGTGCACTAGAATGCCCCTTTGCACATGTGGATACACTACGATACAACACAGGTCTTTACTGATTAAATATAGTTATAAAAATGCATACTGATGGTGGACAGTAGCTGCAGAACATTTCTACATGTTTACATAAAATGCACGATGTCTAAATGAAACCCTGAGCTATGTGATGATAGGCTGAAACAATAAAATAACAGCATTAAAGCTTGACTCTGAAGCAGCTAAAAGGGTTAAAGAGCAAGACAGAAGCATTGATGAAGCAGGTTAAAGACAAGTAGTTGAGCTCACCCTCCAGTTGGGCCATGCAGGGACTGCGGGGCTTGCTGGGAGGAGAGTTGTAACTGGAGGCAAGCTGGTTAGACTGTGCTGGGAGTTGCTAGCCGAGCTGATGGGAGTGTTACACAGCCCTTTGCGCTCATCTTCCAAACCGGGGTGGGATTTGCTGCTGCCCTTTCCTACATCAGCATACCGCTGCAGAGGGAGGAACAGGTTCGAACTGACTTACTTTCTCACACCTCTTCTGAAGTAACAATAAATGTAATATGGATCCTTCTTTACAGCCCATCTTACAGAGGGTTGTACATGTTCTAAATAAGATAGCTCAGCCATCTGCAGTAAGCTTTTTTACTGTTCAGCTTGTTAATCCTACATCATCATAACTTACCGATGCATGCTTTATGCCATCAGGAGGGTTTCTCTGAGAGCCTGAGGAGAAGATGGAATAAAAGAAAACAAGTGTAAAAAATCCTGTTCAGTTCTACATAAGCTGCCAATGTGTGATCTCAGTTTATCTGATTTTATTCTAGTTAAATCTCTGCTCAATGAAAACTCATGCTGCTCATGGTGAAGTCTAAACGTCACTGTAGCTCTGTTTGCAGCAGCAGGGCCAGTTTGTGTTGGACTCCGCAGTTACCAACAACATGGATGGATGGATTCAAAGCCTGCCACAGAAAACTCTTTACATGTGACCCCATCTGACTCACAAGTTTAGAACAGCTGCAGGCGTTAAAAGAAAAGCATTACATCTGCTGCAACACCTCTACCTCCCACTGTGACATCATCCACTTAATGCATCATCTACAGTAAACTCCAGCAGGTTTCTTTACCCAGAATACTGATAATTAACATGCCAGGTGATGAAACTTTTTAAAATAATCCTTTCAATGTTGCAGCGGTAGAAAATGGATGGATGAATGGAGTTTAACTCCACAATGACGGCATCTTCTACTCCCAACTTTGTGGTTTACTTAGTCATGGAAATGAAACTGCGTTTCATGACACATCAGCTTCCTCTGTGACCAGTTCAGTCATTTCCTCTTTGTACATGTTCATAAGTGGGAGTATTCTCTGTACTGTCCTGTGTATTTGTCTGACGCTGCCATGCTGGTGTAAACAAAAAGCGACTTCCCACGTTACATACACGCTGAAAGACGGTAACGATGCAACAGACTAGGCCTATACATAGCAGCGGCCAGCTCCCCTCTCCTACACCTGTGTGCAGGTGAGCGCATGCCACTTATGAACGCTTACAAGGCAGTCACCGCCTATGCCCACGTGACCCCAGACCTGCGCATTGCCATGGCAACCAGACAGCATCAACACAGTGACAAACCAAATACCACATGTGGCTCCTATATTCTCTTTACTGTGTGGCTGAAACCTTTTTACTCACACAGGACTGGACCACCTCCTTAAACCTGTTTAGATGTACTCTTTTTGAACAGGGGGAATTATATTTATCCACACATTGTTAATACATTTAAAAATATGCAGATTTTCACCTACCTGCTGTGCTGCATTTGTACTTGTACTTGTATACGAGGAAACCAGTGCCAGCCAACAGACAAACAACGACCAGGATACATACCACCCAAGCAACTACTGCTGATGAAGGAGAAAGAAAATAAAAACAAACATTAGACCTCTTACAACATGTTTCAGTGTTGGTGCAAAATGGCTTTTATGAAATGAAATATTGGGGACTGTAAAGTGTAAATTGATAAAAACCTGAGCTTGTCTGGGTCTCGATTGTCTTGCACTCTGTGTTGGTTGTAGCTGTGCAGTTCCTCACTACCTTTTCATCACTTTTACACCTAGTTTGGAGGATGGAAAAAAAATGGTTAAGTGAGGCTGTCATAAGAGTTTACAAAACTGATCCTCTTATTGCACCCTTTCATTAAATCATCAGGGTGTTGTCTTATTTGCACTCACCTTGAACACTTCTTGCATACTTCACATGCTTGATCAGGATGACAAAACAGCCCCGCTTTGCATTGACATGCAGTGTTCTGAGTGGGACTGCATGGCCTTACAACTTCCTGATCTGAGAATGCAGCATTACATTGGCCTTGTTAAGTCAGAGTTTATGCTTACAGAGCTCTGAAAAGGTTCATTATTGATTTTTCCTTCCACAGTCATTCTAATCGATAGTGTAAAGCTGTCAAACAGAATTACCTGAGTGGCACTGAGTGCACCTTAAGCACTGTTGGAGGCCGTTGGCGTGTTCAGAGTAAGTCCCATAATGGCATTCTTCACATTCACCCATTTCTCCTGCTTTGGTGCAGGCTGATTTCACATATTTACCTAAAAAACACACAAGGGACATCCAACATTCATCTGTTCACACACCTGCACAACCCAGCTCGTCGCTGAAGGTAAAACAGCAGCGGCTCTGGCTGTGTCACAAACTCTGCGACGCATTGATCAGAGGATTTCAGGCTGTGTGGCTTACCGGCCGGACAGCTGCGGCAGCAGATGCCGCCGTGTGGATACTCAAAGTCAACATTGCAGGAGATGTCCCGTCTCGTCCTGTTCTCCCTCAAGTGAAAGCCGGGCTGCGGGTATGCCCCGGTCGGTTCGAGCATGTAGCTCAATGCAGAAAAAACACCCTTCAGGAGACAGAGGACACCAAACAAGGAGAGTAAACAATCAGAAAGGGGGAAAAAACAAAAACAAAAGACCCACCTCAGGCCATAGACACAACAATAAATAGTATTTCTGAACATTTAAACAGACAATTTTCTCAGAGAATGTGAAAAAAAGCTTAAATCTACATTTTTCCCTTTGATTCTTCATTTCAGAGCACCACACTCTGGCTCAGGAAGTGCTCAGAAAAGTCCTTTCCAGCCCAAACTTTACTGTTGCTCAGTACTTACTAACTTTGATCAAATGTTAATCTCCAGAGCAGACTATGAGCTAACAGAAAACCCAGGGTTTGCAGGAATCAGTATATAAACAGGACAAAAACTGCTCTGTGGCTTTTTAAAGTAGTCTGTAGCCATTTAAAATCCTCTGAACCAGCTTGTCTCTGGTGAGGAGGAGGACAGAGGACATGTTCTGTGTCCAGAGGAGTCCATATTTCAGCTAATTACAGAGGGGAAAACACAAAAGTTACGGTACACTCTGGACTCAATAAGACCTGCTGTCATCAAATCTCAGTCCTGTGAGCCTACTTGTTTACTTGTTTATTATACAAACAGCTTATTGACATCCCCCTTTCTAAGACAAATTTACAAACAAAAAGCTGATTTTTTTTTTTTATAGCCGAAAACGAACTTTTTCTCAACAAAAACATTCTGGTTCAAGTATTTTGTACAGTACTGTAGATGTTTTCAAAAATCCACTTATAGTGTAAACATCTCAACTACAAGGAAAACAGAACAACACTTCCTCCAAATGCTGTTTGTTCTACAGCAGCAATAACCGGCTGATGATGCAATGTTCAAAGTTAAGCCGTAGATGTGAAAGGAGGGGATTTCCTTTTAAAATCACAGATCTCAAGACTTACAGACTAAATGAAACACTGTCTAATAACACAATAAAGTATGTCCACGTCATGAAGTGTTAAAACAAACATATACAGCTTATACACTGATCTGATTTACCCTGATCAAACACCTCCATCTGTAAGAGGAATATCCTAATATGGCAATCACACACACACACACACACACACACACACACACACACACACACACACACACACACACACACACACACACACACACACAGAGCAGGATAAAGTCCAGCCCAGTTTATCCAGTACATGACAAGACATCGCCCAGCACGGTGCAGGTGTCCCTGACATTTCACCTGTTCTCATGGACAGTGACATAAAAACAGCATGTTTCCCTGAAAGGTGTGAAAAAAGCTTTAGTTCTGGAAACCAAACACTGACACTGCTTTATTTTGTTGCCATTTAAACTTGTAACTTTTACGTCTTACCACAGAAAGCAGAGAGGCGTTTAATCACAATGTAACTATTAACCATTGTCCCGGCGTGTTTAACCCGGTTTGTGGTAGTTTAGCTTTTAATATTCGATGTCTTTATTTAGTAACTTGAATGAATGACTCAGCTGAATCGGAAACTTCACAAGTCCTTGAGGAATTTCGCACATCCAGGTTAAAACTATTCCTTCTCCGAAAACAAAGTGAAGCGAAGCGGGTAGAAATCCAGTTTTAGTTCTTTTAAAGAAACTCAAACTAATAAATGTGTTTTGTCACGTTTTCATATATTTCTAAACCAATTTTAAGTGGCTTTTAAGAAGCTACTTTATAAAAATCACTGACTATTGAAAAGTCTGGCTGTTGGTAGGACAACATTTAGGATTTAACTTTTTATTCATTGTAAAAGGCGTGTTTTATTAATGCTTTACAGCAGGTTCACGCGCTGAAAAAAACAAAAGACCAACTTACCAAACATATGTAGAAGTCCTTCATCTTTTTAAACCACCAAAATCCAAAAAGTTCATTCATTTATTCCCAAAAACAACGACCCGCTTCAAAGAAACGTGACTACTGTAAAGTCTCCTGAAGTTTGACTGAAGAGGAGCTCAGGTGCGCGGCTGGGTTGGACCTTTCTGGATTACGTCACAGAGGTGCGCGCGCAACCGAAAGCAAGAAAACTTTTTTAAGTAGAAGAATCTAGAAAAAAAAATAAAAAAAAGTAGAAGAATAAAT
>JBAMHV010000012.1:23714588-23730475 GCA_037177535.1 Pseudomugil gertrudae
TACATATTCATTGAGGCAAAGGTACTATTTCAGACGGAGGCGCAATTTTGCACCTTTGAAAGACGCAAACCCTTTTGATCACTGTTAGTAGATCAGTTTGTACTTTTTTTTGCGTGCGCAATGAGTTTGCATGCGTTTTACTACACGCAAACCTTTAGTAAATCTGGCCCTAAATGTTTTACAATTTTCTTAAGTTGAGCAGCACAAAAAAAAACAACTGCTTAGGGATGGATCCACGCTGATGGCTGACTATGGACTGAACCGTCCTTAGAAAGTCCTAAATGTTCCATCTTGGCCGTAAAACATGGAAGTTCATGCTGGCCAACATAGTGGCCAAGATATGCGAGCAAATGCATCAATTCATGACAAAGGCTGAGAAGGTATTCTAGAAGCCAAACACCAAACTGCATAACCAGACAGATAAACCTGGCACTACGTGGACTGATAACCAAAAAGCATGTGGCCCAATGACACGTATGTGGATCCTGGAATGTCTGGGGTTGTATAAGATAAACAACACTGTCACAGCCTTCGTTGTAAACTCAATGAGACTGTAGCAGACCACCCTGAAAGTCAACTTCAAGTCTCCATCATTGTGACATATAGCAAGGAGATGCCCTGTCCCTGCTACTGTCCTGCCTCAATCCCTTAAGCCACTTTATCAGGAAGACAGGCAATGGATACCGACTCAGGTATGTGCCCACCATCAGTCACCTCCTCTACATGGATGGCATCAAGCCGGACGCTCAGAATGAACAAGACATTGACTTATTGATCCACACCATCAGGACCTATAGCAGGAACATCAGAATGTAATTAGGATTGGAGAAATGTGGCCAAATAATAAAGAGAGGGAAGGTTGTCCTTTCGGAAGGCATTGCCCTCCTGGAGGGCAGGATAACATGCAGATGTGGTGGAAAAATGAAAGTAACTCAAACAACTGCAGGAAAATGACGACACTGAAGAGGCTGCAAGCTGCAATGACCTGTTACAGAATAACTTAGTGTCATTCAAGTCTTTAGAAATTCAAAACCAGCATCTAACATGAAATGATAAACTAAATTATGATTTAATAATGCATTTTTAGCATGAATCTCGATACTCAGTTTAAAGATTGACTCAAAATAATCACAAAAATAAATAACTTTTAATGAACTTCTAAGAGATATTCTATTCCAGCAAATCTAAACGATCTGGCCCAGTTTAGTGTTTAACTACAATGGAGAAAAAATCAATAGAACTGCATTACACTGAAACACACTCGGTCCAAATTAGCTGCTTCTGCCATATAAAGCTCATCTTCTAAAATATTTTAAATACTACTACTACTTTGTTCAGCTACATTCATGTCAGGTGCTAAGACTCTGGTGAATATATCATGTTCATGCTTTCTGCATCCTCATAAGCACAGCCTAACACTCTGCATTATGGCAGAGAATAATAACATACTGTAGCCGGCAGTGTTGAGGACTCTTCTATGAGTCATGTGTTTTTTAATGGCACGGTGCATTTGCAGGTGTTATGCATCTTCAAACCATCTCTCTCTGTCTTTTTAGTTTAAATCACAGTGGTAAGTTATTATTTCCAGCCTAGAAGCGTTAAGGATTTCCGTGTCCTTTAAATATTAGAAAGAAATCTCAAAGCGACACAAATCTTCAACGTATTCATATTCCCCCCTCCCCTCTTTTCCCCCTTTCCTCATATGTGTGTATATATATATGTATGTATGTGTGTGTGTGTATGTATAATTTTTTCCATGCTTTCATACAAAAGCAAACGTAGCTTACTTAGTTCTTTATCAAAGGTTAGGTTAGGTAAAATGAGTGAAGAAGAATGGGAGTAAAAATGCTCAAGGAGATGACATACTTTTAAGAAAATGAGATGATGGCATCATCCTGACTTAACTTTTCAAACACGAGTCAGCATAATTGGTTCTGTGCAGCAGCTCCTGAGAACATGAGCTGGGCAAACAGGGCTTTACAGGGGAAAAAGTAATATAGATGGGCTACAGCAGCAGAAGGCCACACTGGGTGCTACCACCAACAGCTAAGAGCAGGAAACTAAAAACTTTCAGACAAAAAATGATAAAGCAGGGAACTTTAAGAAATACATCAGAACTGTATAATGAAAGATGGGAAAATGCTACCTCATATGATAATACTGTTTTCCAGCTGCATTATTAGGATGCTCCAGAATTTTGTGTAAACAGCATGAAAGCATGGATCCATTCTGGTTTGTATTGGTTCAGGCTGCTGTTGTTATTATGGTGACAGATATTTTCCCAGCACACCACTGCCTACCTGAAAACAGCTGCTCACTATGTCCATTCCTTTATAACTTGAGGCACCATTTGCCAACATACAAGTCAAGCCATGCTTGAGGCCCCAAGGAGTTATGATCATAAGAAGTGCACATGTACAGGTTGATTAAGAGCTGCGGCCAACCTAGCTGCAGGTTCTGTAGCCAGAGCCAGTTACCTGGGATATGGACTTTGTTTCTTTGAAACAAAATTTTGCATCACCTTCTGGACAGATACACAAGCAGTAAGAGGTGCACGTGCCCTCAGAAATGATACTTGCTTAACATAACATTAAGCAATCATCTCACTTCCCTCTGCTGATTAGGCCTGAAATAACAGCTGCAGCCAACCGAGCTGCAGGTTGTGTGGGCCAAGTTACCTAGGTACCTAGGTTACCAAGTTACAGCGACACAATGACAACAATGATATTAAGCTTAGTTGCTTCCTGTGAAAAAATTGGTAAAAACAACATTAACATGATAATAACTGATTTAATGTTTATTTATTTTGTGAGTGACCATGCTATAAGCGGGATAATGCCCTTCAAGGTGTCCTTTATCAGAAAATAATGGAGGCGTGAACCATTAAATATTTTCTGATAATGGAAATGAATGAGAAAAGAATTTTTTTAATCATTATCTCAAGCAGTCAAAGCAGATCCTGGAATCAGCTTTGACCTTACATGTTCTTCTTTTTCCTCTTTTCTCTTCTTCTGTATTTTGTTCCTTTTATCATAAATAAATGTTCTACAGATTTCCGCCAGTGTTCGTTCCTTCCCGTGAAATCTGAAGGGTTTGCAGACAATAAACTGGATGGTTTACTGTAAGCAGCATTTTTCTGAGTTGATCCAGTTGGCAATGAGGCCACATAGATGTAATTTTTAACCACTAACCACTCGATCTATCCAATGAAGTTATATGTAAATATTCTTCTACATTGATGTGATTTGATAAAATCTATTGTAATAAATCAGCATCTCATATTGTTACACATCGGTCTTGGCTTCCGGATCCAACCTAAATAAAATTGTGGTAGAATATATGATATTTTTGCCTTTTTTGCGTCTGAGCCTTGTGCAACTATAACTGAGCCTCCTTGTTTGGTTACATTTGCTAGATTACACTTATCAGTAAACAACTCATTCTTTATATTTAGCACCCAAACTCACTTTCACTAACACATATGCTGTGTTGTTTTACAGATTTAACCATCAATGGCTTCAGTTTTATTTTCACATACTTGTTGATTTGTTGTCCTTTGTGTTTTTGTCGTCTTTTAGAAGCTCATTGTCTGTTTTGTTGTTTTCTGTTACGTATGTGTCCATTTATACTTTTCTATCTCTTGTATCTTTGTCTCCTTTAACTTTTCTTCTGTGTTGTCTCATTCTCATGTCTTTATTCTCCCCTACACTCGTTTCTCTGATCAGGTGCAGAATTACATATGGCATAACAACATAACAACACATCAGATATTTAGAGGAAATTTACACCCAGAGAACGTTGTTGCATACAGTTTCACTTGGTAAAACTAAGTTGTTTGCCACAACATGGCAGGCAGACTAAAGAAAAAAAATAGATGAAAATGCATTTGTACATAAAATAATTTTAGAAAGATTAAAAACCTGGTTGAAATGCGATGTGTGTGTGCTGTCTGCGTTGCTGATAAATTATGACAAAGTATTACACATTTACAAGAAAAATATAGAAACTCCACAGCTAGCTGTATCTGTGCATTAAAGTAAATGTTACTAAATAGTTGTGTTTATAAAGTTATCTATTTCCAATACATTAAATAACGCAACAAAGAATCAATGACCTTAAACCAAACTTACACAATTCCTAGAAAAACCCCAGAAACTTTTGCTTTGGGTGAATTTTATCTTGTATCTTTGTTTGAATTACGTGTGCACGAGGTTCTGCTGCATCTCGTCACGATTCTCTCTAGGACAAATATTATTCAGCACAAAAGCAGACAATGCAGACAGCAGAGAAATGCCTAAATTACATGCTCTTTTAAGAGCTGACAACCACCACAACAGCCAGGGGCAAGCCGGTGCTGCTCAGTATTCTGACCTATGCTGGGTTTTGCCAGAACTTTACGTCAGCTTCACATTTACATTGCTGCTTGACTGAATATTCTCTTCATTACACCCCCCTCTATGCCCATCTTGTTTCCCCACTTGTCTTGTTATCATATTGCTGGTAGCTGGTCTGAAACACAAGCGGGTAATTTAAGGTGGCAGTTGTTGGGGGATGTTGTGCCTTTTGGGCTTGAGATTAGCTCTCGAGAATTCATCCAGACCACTAAGACGATCTTCATCACAGCAGGAAGCGAGAATAAAGACTAGGAGGGAAAAGGCTAGAAAAAGACAATGTGCGATGCTGAAGAATGGCAGGAAGAGTTTTATTTACCTTTTTTAAGAAGGAAAAGTAAATAGAAAAGCGTTCCTGACCAACTGAGAGCCACAGTCATCAGAGGAACAATTCCAATCCTCCTGATTGCCTCACATTGCCTGATTTATCAATCGATACTTCCCTGCTGTAACCCCTCCACAACCCCGCTCCCTGTCCCACCCCTCCACTGACTGACAGCAGCCATGTCTCTTCCTGACCATTACAAGTTGTAATTGTTTCTTTATTTTCCCTCTGCCACACCATGGTGTTACATTTAAGTAGCCTTTTGTCACCCACTGTACAGAGATCACAAGGCCAGATCAATCAGCTCACCCACAAAGTCCCAACTGTCTTTTCTGGGATCAATCCGCACTCACATGTCACACCAGCTAACTGAAGCTTTTACCTTTTAACAAGGGTGGCCCTAAAGAGGTGCCCTGAGCTTTCTCCTGCTCATGTAAGCGGCGTTAATAAACTGTGACCAGATGTTTCACTCGTGGTCTAGATTTTTCATATGAATTCAGTCTGTTGTCTTCATCACTAAGATTGCTGCAACATCCTGGTGAATGTAAAATTCACTCGGCTCAAGCTTCACTCACCTAGCTCAAGGAAATGTTAGTCCAGCTTACATATGGTTGTTGGTAAAGCTCTAATTACACAGGGAGTTTAGAGAAGCCTTATTTTCAGGCTTGCCTTGTCCATGCATTTATGTTAATGCACATCAGCATAGTTAAAAACAGTTTAACTGGTCTAAAATGTTTGCTGCTGCTATAGCTGCTATATGCTTCTGAGGTCACGCCGTACAAATGCAGATGCATGTACATAACAATCAGTAAAATCCTAAATATGTCCTATAGGGACCGAAAGTTCAGTAAGCAACCATAAAGGTGGCACACAACAAACACACCAGTGCTGGGATGAAACAGGATGGATCACGGATGTCGTTAGTAAAATTTGATGCACAAAAAGAATAAACAAAATGCTTACAAATCAATGCTGTTTTTGTAGTTAAGAAGCCTGAAATGAAACCACATTCTAGAGCTGGGACATACTGTATGTGCCATATACACATAGCAACGTTCAACTACATCTGTGTAAATGTTACAAACAACACAAGCATGCTGCAGCCAAACTAGTTGATACACCGCTACTAGGGGGCACGATGTAGCACGAGGATTCTGAACTAGTGAAAAAGTCAATCTGGCATTAATGTTGCATTTCTACAGCATGAATTCACAACGAACTCTGAAATAACTTTGATCAGTCAGGTCATCATACGCTCTGATCTGCAATAAGCTAAGCCTACCACTGCTTCATGCTGCACACAACACCTGATGTGTGTGTGTGTGTGTGGTGGGAAGGGAAGGAATATTTGTAGGAAGGATATTGTGTGGTGTGTTGTTGATTTAATAACTTAGCTTGTGAAGGTTTTATTGTAGCTGAAACTGTTTATTTTACGTGAAGCACTTTTTCTTGTATATGCATGAAAAGTGCTTTATAAATAAAGTTAGTTTGATTTTGATCTTAATGTAAAAAAACAGTAATAAAAGCAGAAGACTCTCTAAGTGGCATTTTTTTAGCAGTGACTTTTGTATTAACAAGACATCGATAGATTTATTATATGAACATCCAAAATGCCCCGGCCCAGCTAAACAAAAAAGTTCTAACACGACCTTATCAGGGAGAAAAGTGAATATTAAAGCCATGAAGCTTCTTTTTAATGTGAGATCATTCATCTATTACTTCTTTCTTTTTAAAAAAATTACCCAAGTAACTGGTATTTACATGCCAAATGAAAACAATTGACCTGCCTGTTATTATTAGATCTCACCTGAATGTTTGTGTTGAAATGATTTTCCAGATTTTCACCAGATCACTGTAGATGCACCTCAGGTTATTATGGTGATGTGCTGCTTGGTTGTACAGCAAACATACAGAGACAAACTGATGCAAGGTGTAGGTGGATCTCTCTCTGGTATTATGAATGTCTACAGGAAGACCAGTGATGTGACCTCAGCATAAAAAGCCAAAAACAAAGCAAAACAAGAGAAAACAGTCGAGTAAAGATATAATGTAAACAACACAGGATAATTCTGCATTCCCATAATATTTGTAGTGTCATGGTCCAACCTTTACCTTTGCAAAATCTCAGTGTTGTTTTATTTTCTAAAGAGCAACCAGAGAAGATGAAAATGCCTTTGGACCTTCAACTGAACAAAGCAACAAACCAAGTGATTTAGCGCTGCTGATGTTTCCCTAGTCCTGCTACAAATTTGATAAGAGCTTGTGATTGGTTTGGGCAAGATTGGATAGGGATCTGTTGAAGAGGAGGGCAAAGCGCATCCAGCCAGAGCAAATAAAACATGAGCTGCCAAATCTGTTTAGTTGCTGTGCCACGAAATCTCAATTCTTGCTGACATTAAACTACACAGAACAAGAAAAAAGAGAAAGAAAAAGATAACTAAAAGCCCAAATGGTATGTGTGAGGCTGGCTGAAATGTCCTTGTGTCTGCAGCTCACCTCCCATTTACTGTCTGGGGTTTTCCTCTTAAGCTGAATGTTCCAGTTCTCGGCGTCCACCTCGGCACAGTGGGCGATGGTCATGGCAACTGGGCAGAAGAGGTCCAGACCTGGAGGACCGTATGTCACCTCTGGTCCCAGGAGAATTTCACAGCCTTCCAGCGTCTGGACACTAAAAACATGGCAAAAAAAAGAATGATTAGAAGATACACAGCTGGCTTGAAAAAATGCTGTTGAGGGTTACGTTTTGTTATTTCTTTCACAAATATGATCCATTTATCATCATGCAGCAGAGATGGGACTCATACATGTCATACATATTATTCCAGCGAATTCCGACTTTATCTAACTCGTACTCAAAAAACAAAACAAAACGAAAAAACCAAACAAAACATGTGATTTAATATTTGTGAAGCATTTTTATTCTGAATATTTTCTTCATAATCTCTTCTCTTGTTTGCTGTCAACATTTAAACACTGAGGTCACGTCATACAAATGCAGATGCATCTACATAACAATCAGTAAAATGCATCATTTGGATATTAAAGCCATCATAAAAGATCAACAGAACATCTGGACCATCCACCTAAAACTCCACCAGGACATGTTAGTCACTGTAATATGAAAGCTACATGTTAGCAATGAGGTTAGCACCCCATGTGCTAAATGCTAGTTTGATAGGAGCAGCCATTGTGCCCACCTGCAGCTTGTTCTCCACACTTCTGTGTATCAGGATGAATGAATGGACCCAGGCCACCGTCCAGTCACATTTATTAGAACCATATTTGAGACACAAATAACTTGTACATTAACTGAATGCATATTTTTGCGTTTCACACAGACAAACTGGTTCTCACCAGGATCACAAGGTTCCAGCGGGTCGGTGGATCTCACACTGGACCCAGTTCAGTACATAGATGTTAGAGCACAGCTTGTAGGAATCTAGTTTTTAAGCATGTCTATAATAATCCATGTTTCCGTGTTTTTGATTACAATGATAAAAAGTCTGATGTGAATGATAACAATTCAATTCAATTCAACTTTATTTACACAGCGCCACTTCATGACAGTGTAATCTCAGGGCACTTCACTTCTTATTTGAGCCAATTTATCAAATAGCCTAGATAAGGGAAACCATAAGATCATGGTCAAACAATCATGGTTTAATGTGGCTAAAATGTATTATCTTATCTGCTGTGCTGCCAGTTTTCTCTCTAAAATGTTACTATGCAAGGTCCAAAGTTGGTCCAATGGTACTTTGTCCAGTAAAATACTTACGCCATTTTTAGGCCCGTTTTTTTGCATAAGCAAGCTTTATAAATGAGGCCCCTGAGCTGTTACAAGATGTAGGTAGATATAAAGTGAGTATGTATCTTAAATTCATTGGTTATTATAATGTAGTGTCCACATGCAGACCAGGTGGCACACTATTGATTACAACTGAAAGACTTTTGCAACTACACTTGTACTTGAGCCATAAGACTTGAATCTTGACTCAACTTGCGAAAAAGGACTTGTGAAGATGCAGTATTTGTGTATTTTTTCCCTTTAGCCTGTGCTCTTGCTTCATGGAAAACAGCTTCCCAACAAGAGGAGCTCATGAAAACTGGTGGGCTGCAAACTAAACATGCCCGTGGGCTTGTACTTCCAGGCCTGATATCCTTTGAGTGAGAGCGCAATGGACTACTGCTCTGTCAGGTCAGGTCATTGTTGCACTGCAGGGGAGCTGGAATTAGTTTCAGCTCAGGTGAAAAAGTCACTGCGATTTGTCGGTGAGCTGCAAGCGTGCTCATTAAAAGCGGCTTACAATAAACAGGTCTCGGTGGATGGTGGCAGCGGCAGTTTGGAGGGAAAGAGCTGGTGGGATCACCACAGAGAACAATACCTCAACAAAGCTCCGTAAGCTTCTAACAGTGATAACAGGTCACAGATATGAAGGAGTTGCTTTGTTAAGCTTTCTACCCTTCAATGAACCCAAGTTGGAGCTTTAATATCCACTAAAACATGACGCGTAAGCAGATGGGATTCAAAACAGCCTGCTGTCATATCAAAACAGCATATTGCTTTTAGCAACTTAGGCTTAATACTTGCATTTTTTACATTCATTTTTATCTTTTATGTAAGTGTTGTGTGACTGAGACAGAACTGGAGCATGACCTTCATTCATATAAATGAGAAGTCACTGGGTTTGTGGAAATGTCGTGAAAAACTCCTCACAATATGTTGCAGAGTGAACATTTTACCTCAAAAGAAACCATGAACTTTTTTAAAATTATGGTTTAGAGTTTAATAAAAGATCAGAAGTATATCTCCTCCTTCTGTTCTACAATATTTTAAATGAGACCTAGAAAATTAGCGCAGGCTGACAGGCTGATAAAAACCAAAACAGCATTTTCTGTCTCAGATAGCAAAGGTTGCTTATGTTACATGCATGTGATCTTACTTTGCTTTAATTCATTGATTACTTTGATTGACAGAGATGGTAAAAAGACATATGGAAAAAGACATAATATGAAAAAACAAAAAGTAAAAATTGGGATTGTGTGGAAGCATACGTTATTGCAAATGAAGTGTTTGTGCATGAGTCTGCCAGTGTCTGCAGGAGGGTCCTGCGGCTTCATCCTCAGCCAGAACACTGATGGCTGATCACGCTCCTACATGTTGTAGAAAACATTATTACAGACATGTAACCTAAGCTGGAAGCTATATTTTCTTGCAGGGAGGCCCTTATGACATCAGGGGTCCACAGCAAAACCGATGTGACAGTTTCTACATCTGTGTCTGTATAAAGGATAAAGTGTTGGCAGAGTATTTGATTTTTACTATTTTTAATATTTTACAGAAACTAAAACTGATGTATGACATTAAAGTTTGTAAAGCCACTTTTCACAGTACCTGGGAGAATAAAATAGATTAAAAATCTTCTCTGTTGGGAAATTTTAGCAACATTAAAGTGGAAGGTGGGTCCGAATGTTGTAACCAGGTTGCCATTGAGCTATCCAGTAATATAAGCTTTCAAACTGAGGCTAACATGCCCAGACAACACTATTTGAACTTGATGCCATTCAACATTACGTAACTGTAACGGGCCAAAAACCTACACAGTGGAGGTGCTTGATATTACCTTGAACCATGAGACTCCAGAGTGTGTCATCGATCGAGGTTTTGGTGTAACAAGCATCCAAATGTGGCTTTTTGGTCTTTATAACACTGCAATGTTGAATAACATGAGGATATTTTGACCTCTCAAAAACTATACAGTAAAATATTTGACCCTTGACAGTAGAGAGTATTTTCTTTATCGTAGTATTTTGATTTCCTTCTAAAACAGACCTCTTTGTTTGTTCCTTCATTTTCTACATAAGCAGCACTGTAATATCTGGTGTTTGCCCAACTGAATTTTAGCCGTGAGCGCATCGGCTGGCGAATGATGGTTCACTGCTGGGTCGGTTTACGTGACCAGTGTCTTTGGCTGTTTCCTATCCAAGGGACGTCTCAGTACAGTCAAGGGAAGCTAAGATAAGTAGAGGTGTTGTTAGAGAAGATAATGGCTAAGCTCTCATGTTGAAGAACAGCTCCCCTCTCCTCCTCTTCCCAGAACACTGACTGCCCTGCGGGGCTGCATCCACAGGTCCTTAATTCCTGCAGACTTGAAACCAGCGCTGCTCCCAGTACACCACAAACACCTAATAAAATCCACTGCAGTTTGTTGATGCGTATCATTTTGTTAGTTTTAAAATTGCCTGATCACCCTCTGTGTGCAAGTCCTTTCCTTGTCCAAACACATGAATCTCTAAATTATTACAGAGTGAGTGAGTCTGATACGATGTTTGTTTCTGTCTGTGTTGCTTCAGATGAGCTGGGAACAGCCCCAGTCCACCCTATGACACTACGTTTAAATAATCTGTCATCACGAGAACAGCAAGTCTGTTATCCTGTAAAAACAAAATAATTATCCTGCTATCACGAGAAAACAGTGCAAAAAACATGTGAGGATGACCGCATCTAAAATGGATTCTAATCGGTAATGCTAAATCTAACCAGGGGAAAACATATTAAACATGTGCTTCTCAAACCATTTCAGACCACACTGCTTTATTTAAAGGTTCCTTTGTTATGCATCTATTTTATTCTCTGGTTATTTGGGGAAAAGGTGTAGCATCTCATTAGTGTAAAAAAAAAGAAGTTTGACTGATTTTCTAGAGGATATGACAAAACAGCTCAGTGGTTTGATTGTTCACTTGTTATGCTGCGATTTGCACAATGCCGTAATTGGATTAAAAGCTCATGTTATAATAATTCCACTTTGACAACCAACTCCATCTCATGGAAACGTTTCTGTCTTTTTTTTTCCTGAAGAAACACGTAAAGCAAGGAGCTGAGCTACTACAGCAGCTGTATCTGAATTACAAGCTGCTTCTGTCTCTTATAACATCTTTCTGGTAAACGCACCTCTCTGGGTGATGACATCCACTCCAGACCTTCCAATTATCGCCTCGACAACGTCTGACCGAGAGTGTGTGGGATGGGTTGGTGCTCTGTGTGTGGGAGTGGATGAGGGGTATTCAAGATATTCTTATTGCAAAACCACCTCAACCACTTCCCTGTTATTGTGACTTCACAGTATGTTTCTATGCGAACAGCATTTGACTCGTGCTGAGAGAGCTCTCACTTCCTCAGCCAACAGTGCCCAGCCTGATTGCTCAATTAATCCTAAGTGTAGGAGGAGTAGAGCTCGTGTAGCCAGCGGCTCAAACTCCAGAGTCCAGGAGCAGCCTTCCAACAGCGTCCGAGGATGACATTTTTTTTCAAACTCCACTTGTCATCACAATGAGGCTCCTTGACGGGGTGCATTATTTAAAGTGTGCAATGACTCACTCCTCGGGGACTGTGAAAGTTGTGCAAAGTGGCAGATTGGGTCAGGAGCAGAGACAGCAAGTTTAATGAATGCACACATTAGCACGCTCCATTAGCTTCACCTTTATTTGCTTGTAGTCTCCCACCTGTTTATTCCCACCGTGCTTCTGTCAGACTCTAACTCGATGCAGACCCCCAATGTGCCGCCGGGATGCATTAATCAAAAAGGTATTGAGAGGTGAAACTTTCTGCATCAATGCGATATCCTGCTCCAGTTCTGCTTTTATAGCCCCTTTAAACAAAACCTTTCCTGGTTGTCAAATAGCTGTGGTAATACAACAAAGACATTAACAATATCTTAAATATCTTATATATCTTAAATATCTTAAAGCTCCGATTAGTAAAAGCACCGCAAGACCACTTGACTGTGAAAATAAGTGTAAGCAGGGAGGCTAATCCTGTGAAGCAACTCATTTGGTCACCTAGTGGAAAGAGTGCTGCTCAGATTTGCTGCAGGTCAAACTTGGGTCCTGTCTTCTTTTATGATGTTACTTAAGTCAAACGATGCTCAAGCACCGCAAGTCAGAGCTCATGATGCAGTTTTAAAGCTTCACTCACACTTCAGTTGTGTGTCCACTCAGGGACACCGTAGATATAATGGTAGCACAGCTCTGACAGCTTTTGTGGAGCCAATGAAAAGCTCCTGTTGAGCTTTTTGTTGGCTCCACAAAACAAAAACTAATACAAACCAACCTCAAATAAGTGGTACAGGTTGGAAAAATGGATAAATGATTGCAACAAAGGACTTTTTAAATGTAATGAATGGATTGCTGCTTCAGTTTGATTTGTTTTCAGCACTTAGGGATCAGCCCCTTGGTGTTTCCTGCTTGTAATGAAATAACATTTCTTTGCTCCAACCTGCATTTAACAGACACAGGGAAAGAATTCCTTCTTCTTTGACCAAATTGAGTGTTTAACAAAAACAAATAATTTTACACCAGTCACAAACTGCATAATCAGCAGATTAAAGGCTCATTTATGTCATACTCTAAAGTTGCATATGGAGTCTTACAGACATTCTTTACTTGTTTAATTTGGTTCATTTTCAGAAAGCTTATGGATTCATAGTTTGACATAACAAACAGAGCTGTACCACTGGAAACTGTGGATACAGGATGGAGTAGAAATGCTGACCTGCAACCAGCAGAAAAGCAGCAGCTGTGATGCGTTTAACGACTGCACAGACCATCACTGTCCACTGTGCTCCCTCTTTTATGTCTCTATCTGAAAATGTGCATACCATGATCTCCTCAGCCAAGTCTGTTATATCTAAAACTGACACCAGACTTCAGGGCTTAACTCTGCCCTTATGTGGATGTAGTGGCTAAGAACCATGCCAACAAAAGGGACAGATGAAAGTATGAGGGCATTGATGTTTGAAACTGATCAACCTAATTAATCAAATCAGCCTGAACTTGTGAAGAGTAAGGTGTCAGGATTGGATATAAAGGACACATCCATCAATGTTCATCAAGTTCAGTCAATACTGGGCTGTGGCTCAAAACTATCATCAATAGCTTCCAAATAAACACTTCTACATGGACACTTTTAAAGAACTCAGGTGTTTTGCATCCACAGAGCAGAGTACTGGGAGAATGATGGGACAAATATGGAATGTGAGCAGTACGACCACATGGACCAGATGGACCATAGAAAACCATTAATACCCAACCTTATGCCGCTTCATCACAAAACGTAAACAAAAACTGGAGAAAGTCAAATAACTCTCTGCAGAAACACCACAAAGTTCCCCGGAGACCAGATCATCTAAGACGGACAGGAAGACAGAGGACACGAGCACTGTGCCAGATGACTGCATGTTCCAGCTGCCTTGCAGAATTCAGGCTGCTAATCAGAGAAAACTGCAATAACTGGCTTCTTCGTTGGTTAGAGGTGCATCAGTGTCCGCGACATGGATGGCAGTCACATATGTGAAGGTGCAAGTGATGCAAAGGGGGTGGGCTGATGGGATTTTGGAAAGACTGTACTACCATCAGGGTGATGTCTTTCCCCAGGTTATTTCATCAGCAGAATGTCAGACTTCATTCGGCACAACTTCAAACAGCAAGGCTCTACAGACAGGCAGTGTGTGTGTTTACTGGCCTGCCTGGAGTCCACATCTGTCTCCTCTTAAAAAAGTACAGAGCATCATGAAGAGGAGAATCAGAAAACAACAACTTCAAACTGCAGCTGAAGTATGAACACAAACTCCTCTGAAAAGCAACAAAAGTGATCCACAGTTACTTGTAAATTAAAAGCGTAGTGTGAGGAAGGCTGGTGTAGCATGGTAAAATGTTGTCTTCTCTTTTTTATCTGGTGTCATTTCCATCGTTGTAATGCTACGGGAACATGGTGGCACTGGCTGAAGATACTTCAGATTCATTTAAAGGCTTTAATATACCAAATCAACATAATAAACCAGCGGCAAAAAAAGGGAAAAATAAACCTTCTGTTGTGTTTTCTACCATGCTGGAAAAATAGCACTTATTTACTGTAAAGACTATGTCCAGCTCCCAGCTAGGATTCATAATCTGCACCTGCACAACAAGATGAAACTATGCAGGCAAAAGGCAGCAGCAGTTTGAACAGTTTCCCCTGAAGACCATGTTCAGAAAAACAAAAGAAAGGTTTCACAAAATCAGATTTCTCAGAGTTAATTCCAGGTATTAAAAATGTTTGGTCCATGTTTTGATTTGCCTTTTGTTCTGACTTCATGTGAGCGTGGCTGCTAAAATCAGCCACATGACTACCATGTGACCTACAGCAGAACCACTTCTGGCCTAAATGGCACATCCAAAAAAACAGTTGACATCTGGATCACATCCAACCCACTTATCAGTGCTATAGCTGAACCATGCACATCAAAAGTAGCCTGGATTAGATCCAAATGTGTCTGCCGTCTGAGAGGCATCATAAGGAATGAATAAATAACTAAGCACAATAAGCTTAGTTAGTTAGTGTGTGTGCATGGTTGTTTGTCTCTGTGTGTTGGTCCTGTGATAGACTGGCGACTGGTCCAGGGTGTACCCCGTCTCTCGCCCAATGTCAGCTGGATTGGCTCCACCCCCACGACCCCATTCAGGGAATAAGTGGTAGATGGATGGATGGAGCCCTGGATGGACTGGCGACCTGTCCAGGGTGTACCCTGCCTCTCGCCCGTTGACAGCTGGGATCGGCTCCAGCCCCCCCGTGACCCCGCTCTGGAAACAAGCGGTTGAAAATGGATGGATGGATGGATGGATGGACAATAAGCTTAGCAACATGCTTAATTTAACTGGTTGTAATATTAACAGAACAGTAGTGATGGAAGGAGTAATTATTTAGATTACCCATTACTGAAGAAAGTAACTCCCATTAGTAATTAAGTTTATGCCATTATTCTCATCACTTTAGACTATGTACCACCCATTTTTTAGGTTTTTGAACATAAAGATGCAGCAAAAGCAATATCAATGAATTTTTGCTCATTTAAAACAAATCACAACGACTTACCACAAGATTTCAATTCCCCTCTTATATAAATTCTGTAGTTTTCATTATATTTTCATTTCATTTCAGTAAATAATGATGAAATATAGCAAAAACAAAAACCTCAGGTGCTACTGTGAGGAAAAAAACACAGCAGCTGCATCAGAAAAAGGACATGAAAACATGGAGAGACTAGAAAATGAAACCATAGAGTACTGTCATGTGTTAAGTTTCTGGTCACGGTGTGTGTTTCATGTTTCCTGTTTTATTTTGGTTTACTTCCTGTCTT
>JBAMHV010000012.1:23730575-23741046 GCA_037177535.1 Pseudomugil gertrudae
GAAATAAACCACTTCACTTCAACCTCATCTGCCGCCTTCATCCTGCTTGGGTCCAGCATCTTCCTCCATTACCCACCATAACAAGTACACTGAAAAGTCAAAACAGACACAACAAAACCCTCCAACAACCGATGCAGCTCCCAGTGACCTGTTCCAAGTTTAAAACGCTGTCTTTTCTTCCAGGATGGTCATCGTTCAGATATATCTGTTGATAAAAACACTGTAAGAGTGGTGCGTATATTATAAAGAGTCTCTTCTGCTGATGACTACTCAAATGGCCTTCCAGGTGCTTGACATTGCATACCAGACATTTTTTCCCTGTTACTCAGCTCCATGAGTCAGCCACTTCTGATTGGAGCAAAACCTGCAGTATGATTCATGTTATATTGTTTTTTTTAGATAAATCTTCCTTTACAAGCCCTTCTAGTTGTTCGGTCCTAAAAAATTTAATATAGATGGACTAGCTGAATGAACATCTCACAGAAAGCTGGGAAAACATAAAAAAAAGGAAAAATTAGAAAAAAAAACTTCTCCAAGTATTTGCAATAAGTCCCATAATGACTGCAGGCTAAAAGATTATGATATAAGCTAAACTAAAGCAGTGTAACAGGTCAGGTGAATCAGCAGACCTTGTAGAAAAATCTGATGTTTAATGTCACTTTGGTGTGGGAAAGTAGAGCTGTGATGGGAGATCTATCAAGCGTGAATGTGATGTCTAAAAGCAGAACATGCCACGGTGCTACATCCAGAAATACGGATTGACTGGGTCAACCGCTGGAGGCAACATGGGCTCTGACCACTGGGCCAGGCATCGAAGCAGGAACCTGCGTCACATCTACGTACCTCAGCGGTTACACTGACAGCAGCCTTCATACTTGATAAAACCAATCCCAGAGGCATTTTGGGACTTTTGATAGGTTACTTCCACTGCTTTCAGAAACAAATCTTTACTGAAAGTATCTCGATTTAACATACAGGAGCAAATCCCACATTTTCAAATCTTCCATAACGTTCATAAAGAAGTCAGTTTCATGGTAAAGTTATTTCTTAATAAGTGTTTATAAAACCTCACAGGTGAAAAAAGTCTGACCAAAGCAAAACTGCCTTCAAAAGAAAGAGATTAGTCTTTAAAAAGCTTTAAGAAGTATTTAAGTAGTGAGGCTTTCATGACTGTGCAATTGAGGATGAGTCGGTTGGGCAGAGATGGGCTGGACAGAAGCTGAAAAGAGGAAGAAAAAAATCTGTACATGTCCTCTGGCTTGGTAGGATGCAGATGGTAACTGACAGTCAGCAAGATGACAAGCACAACAGAGAAAAATATGGGTGTCCACAGCAAACATCCCCCAGCTCACACATAGCCATGCAAATATGTGCAGTTAAAAAAGCAAATACCTGGTACTCAGACAGGAACCTGCAGCAGGAGAAGGTGGTGGGTAGGGATTTATAATGAAATATGAAGGCTGTAGATTTTCTGTGATCTTTATCATAAACATGTTGATTCAGACATACTGAATGCAGTTCAGCTGCAGAAAGGTTGCAGGATATGCAGGTAAAAGGAAAGAACTGTATCCTGCTCCGTCCTGTCACACGTTCTTAACGTTCAGCCTTCAAGCAGCCAAACTTTCCTGTGTTTTTTAAGCACACTGATCAATAGTTTTTTCAGGCTTTTTGAAGCTTTTCCGTCCTCTTACATCACCATTTTCACAAAAATGTGTGTTGTTTTTATCGTTGTTAAAAACTTGGGTTGGCTGTAGATCAGCAGGTATAGAGATCATCCTCTGACCACATCCTCTGTCAGAAGGTGGCTGGATCACCTCCAGTTGTCACGATATTCTTGCATAAGACACTAAACCTCACACCATCACTATAGATTTAATGCATTCATACAATAAAATGAAGGGGTAACGACGGTCCAAAATAGTCTTTAAGAAATTTGTTATCTATCAGATATGTGAGACCTGGTGGTAGTACATTACTTCCACCACTAAATGGTGACTGTTTACTGGTTTACTGTTTAGATTGGGAGAAAAGCAGCAACACTATTGCTAGACTCTGGAACAGAGTGGCTGTGTTTCAGTTTAGGGTCTATACACTTCTGTGTGCTGGTTCGTTAGCCACATAAGTCACACACACTGCTCCATTTAAAGGGGCGTATGACTCTATTTGGCTTGCAGGAGAGGGTACTGGTGGTGGAGCCTTTGCATTTTCATTTTTAGCACCTTTATCCATCCATACATTATCTACCACTTATTCCCTGAACGGGGTGACGGGGGGGCTGGAGCCAATCCCAGCTAACATCAGGCGAGAGGCGGGGTACACCCTGGACAGGTCACCAGTCCATCACAGGACCAACATCTATAGCACCTTTATTTATTTTTATTTTACACAACATAGCAATGAATAGGGTCGCACAATAAACCAGTACCAGTATAGTTATGCAAAACTAGATCTTTGAAAATGATACTATACCAGTATTTGAAAACAAATTGTACTTTATTGTAAATTGGAGCTTGTGTTTAACTTTTTCTTCTTTAACTTGTCTTGTCCAGCTTTAAAGCAGGCAGAATAATGTTATTCTGGCTGCTGTGCAAATTTGTTTTTTTTCAAGAGGATCTTTATCTATACATGTGCATACAGAGATCCTCTTGGTAATCATCTATCCATTTTCTACCGCTTTTCCCTGAACAGGGTCATGGGGGGGCTGGAGCCAATCCCAGCTGACATCAGGCGAGAGGCGGGGTACACCTGGACAGGTCGCCAGTCCATCACAGGGCCAACACACACAGACACAAAACCATGCTCACACACACTCACTTCTATGGACAAATTAGTCAATCAGCCTATCCCCAAGGTGCATGTGTTTGTACTGTGAGAGGAAGCCGAAGTCTTCTTGGTAATCAGAATTCTTTATTTATTTTTATTTTGAATAAATATTTGTTCAACATAATTTAAATATGTTGCTGGAACTGACAGAGAGACAGCAAAAAAGAAAAGAGAAAATAAAGAGAGGAGAGAACGACAGGAAACACTGTAATCCAACCGCAGACACTAAACCACCCGCCACACCTGTACAGAAGCATAAAGAAACCTGTGTTTTTAAGAGCAGCAAGGCTAGAAAGTGTTACGTAGACGCTGAGGCGGAACTGTAACATGAGGAGACTCCCTGGCTGTGTCCGAATGTGCACAAAGTGCCCTATGTGGTGGTCATGCCATTTTGTGGGGGTATCCGAATGTACAGAGAGAAAATGTAGTGCACGCAACATTACCCACAATGCATATTAAAAAGTAGTGAACATTGATGGCTACTAGATGGGTTAATAAATACCACAATGCACTGGGGGCAGGAGCCTACAATGGCGGATTAAAGAAGGTTAACAAAAAACTAGAGACCATTCATTTTTATTTTCATGTAGTAGATGTACTGTATCCGTATCAATGTCACAAAGCCAAACACATAATAACACTGAAATCATGCAATATTGGATGTTGTGGGTTTTTAAGTGGTTAATGAAAATAATGTTTTCAGACCAAGAAGACTCAGAACGCCTTGATTGTTAAACTTTGACTGCATCAACAAATCAGAAGTCAGTGACTAGCTTTGTCACCAGAGGAAATAAGTTTCAGTTGCTGGGCAACACTGTGCTGGAGCACAATTATAAGATTAGATATGATGTCTCATTTCACAAACAGTAAGCAGCCACAATAGACAGTAGAGAACTAGTGCCCTCCAAAGCATGTAGACCCTTAATTGAAACACAGCCATTATGTTGCATTGTTAGATTCAATGCTAACGGAGTATAAATATGACAAACATAGGGAATAAACAGCTGGTAGAACAAAACTGATAAACCTCTGTCAGGTAAAGCCAGAATAGCACGAGTCTACCACAACGATGCACATTTTTAGCCTTTCCCTGATACAACACACATAACTCAAATCAATGGCTCATTAACAGGCTGGTGCAGGTGTTAATAAGATTTTGGAGAACATTTTTCATTTGTGTCATACTAAGAAAACACTGAAACTAGCAGGATGGGGCATACACTGAAAACATTGGAGATGTACATGATACACATAGTTTAAAACAGGAAAAATCTCAGTATGCTGTATATCTAAAGTAGAGAATTGTAGCTGGATTAACATGGAGCACATTAGATGGATACATAAGCAGAGCTGCTTATTTAAATGGCCCATCTGATCTGATCCAGAGGGGTGGTTTACACATCTTTACATTAACCATATTCTGTCATTCTGATGCTTTCTGTGGTGCATGTTTCTGTACATACACGAAGTTTTAAGAAAGACTTGAAAAATGGCTTCAGCAAAAATAAAATGAAACATTTGTCTTAAAACGTTTAGAAAACGCTAAAGCTTGTTGAGCATCTTCATGGTTGAATGACTCAGAACAACAAGATGCACAGAGAATGGTATTCCTTTTCCAAATGACCTCACAATGTGCATATGAAAATGCTATGACATAACTGACCGGATCATGTCCATGTAAACAAACAAACATCCATCCATTCTCCACCGCTTATCTGAGGTCGAGTTGTGGGGGCAGCAGCCTAAGGAGGGAAGCCCAGACTTCCCTTTTCCCAGACACATTAACCAGTGACCAGGAGGCATCCTAACCAGATGCCCGAGCCACCTCATCTGGTTCCTCTCCATGTGGAGGAGCAGCGGCACTACTCTGAGTCCCTCCTGGATGGCCAAGCTTCTCACCCTATCTCTAAGGGAGACACCGGCCACCCTGCTTTGGAAGCTCATTTCGGCCGCCTGTACCCGGGATCTCATTCTGTCCGTCACGACCCACAGCTTGTGACCATAGGTGAGGGTAGGGACATAAACTGACCGGTAAATTGAGAGCTTCGCCTTCTGGCTCAGCTCCCTCTTCACCACGACAGAATAGTGCAGCTTCGAGAGTCTGGAGCCAATTTCAGCTGACATCGGGCAAGAGGCGAGGTACATCCTGGACAGGTCGCCTGTCCATCACAGGGCCAACATCTATAGCACCTTTATTTATTTTTATTTTACACAACATAGCAATGAATAGGGTCACACAATAGATAACACGTAGATAAAAAAACATCCACTCTCACATTGTCTATGTATACATGATACATACAATCTCTGAGACATATTTAATTTAAACGAATAAAAAAAATTACGGTCATTACATACACTCAAAAATAAAGGTAAAATAGAGGTACGAGATAAGGACACGTCTGTACTTATAGGTACATTTTTAAGAATGTTCTCTCAAAAGTACAACATTGGTCTTCAAAAGACCATAGGTGGGACTTCAGACAATTAAAAAGGGTTCAAAGTGATATAAAGTACAAATTTGTACCATTTTAACCACAAGGGTACCTGTAGAATTGAAAATGTGTATAGTGACAAAAACTTTAACTGGCAATAATTCTAAAACTCACAGTAATATAAATATAGTTAAAGTAATTATAGCATTATGTTTAAATTGAATGATTATATAATTTTTATTCATTTATTGATGTATCTGATTATTATATAATCTACATTTTATTAACTATCATTAATAATTTTTAACACGAGCCTGTTTTAATAAAGTTCCACTTGTACAACTTGATAAAGTACAAAATGTACCAGGACTGTAGGGTTATTTGTTATTTACAATATAAAATTCACCAACTGCGTTTGAATATGATCTCAAAGATGCAGACTTAGTCTTCCTGCCACTGTTTGAACCTTTTTATTTCTGTGCACTGACAACAAAATTTATAGCCTTGTCACTTCTTCTGTTACTGCACGTTTTTTACGAGGTCTTTTCCTTTTGTGACTTTCCTCCAGTGAATCGCTGTGAATAAACAGTGACACTTCACAGGAAACTGGACCTTGTGGCTCTCCGTAGAGAAGAGCATACAAACCCATCTCCCACGGGGGAAGGTCAGTCCATCCAACGGTCATTACATAGCAGTGATCAGAATACATAATGTGTGTAATTCCAAGATAAAAGGCCCCAGGAGACGTTTGTGCCTTCTGTCGTTACGTGCATGTCTGTCAGTGCACTGCTATCCATTCATCACTGCATTCATCATAGTTTAAACAGGCTCTCTGGGTTGTGACTCCCTCCCGGAGAGCCACATCGTTCACACAAAGAGGGACACATAACTACATATTGACTCTTAGAGCAGAAGGGACGGAAAATAGATTCAAGAATGGGAGCTTTGACTTTGCTGCCTAAAGAAAAGTGAAGTAAGTTGTCGGGCTAAATGAAGGGCTCTATCGCAGAACCCCTCAGGCTTACACAGCATGAACTTGAGTTTCTCTACATCAGCTGGGGCATCAAAGCCTAGACTACCTCCTGTGAGGGACTTCTGGATATGTAGTCATACCGTGACACTGAAAAGACCCCTACAGGGAGCGAGAGATGGGCTGCCGTGCTTGCTGGGCCCATCTGCCACACTAGCCCTGAGGGTAAAAGCAATGACACTGAAATAGCCACCGGGAGAGTCACGTACATCTAACCTCTGTATGTCTGCCTGTACTACTGCCCAGCAATACACAAATACAGTATTTGTATTTATTCTATTTCTGACAAGTAAAAAGACAAAATAATAATATAGGTAAGAATCTAAACATGTAATCAAATCTCTTTTACAGTGTTTGACCCAGATTGCTTCATATTTACTTAAATATCGGTGATTTACAGAGATAGATTAGAGCAACTGAGAAATACTGTAATATAATGAATGAATCTATTCACAGATCAAATCAAACTTTATTTATAAAGTGCTTTTCATACAAAAAATGTAATTCAAAGTGCTTTTGAGGCTATTAAAACCATAGAAACATTAAAAACAGTCTTGCATGCATACACCCCCGTCATCCATGACCACCACACACATATGCACACACATATACCACAGACACATTTGGTACCAACAAACACAATCAGTATGCTCGTATAAATTGAGCTAGATACAGATGTATCAGCAGAGAAAGTATCATCAGAGGAGTCCTCCACAGCAGGAGCAGACAGTGATTTTAAAACTGGTATAATATGCTCCTGCCCATGGACTTAGTCATGACACGTACTGCTGAATTGCCTCTTTTTGGGAAGACCAGCAAACAGGTCATTGCAATAGTCTATATGGCTAGTAAAAACAATCATGTATCAGCATCTCTGTGTTAGCAAAGAGAGAATGGGACGGACTCTGGCGACGTTTTTAAGATGGTAAAAACCTATTTTTGTAATGTTTTTAAAATGTGGAATAAAAGTAAGCTCAGAGTCAAAAATAACGGCCAGGTTTCTTACTTGTGATGATGGATTAAAATACTGTGCTTGTATAATTGGATAAAAGTTTCTTTTTCTGGGCCTCAGGACCAATGACTAAAACCTTTGATTTGATGTTTAAAATGCATTTAAAAAGAACGTTCATTGGTCTGGTGTCATCAGGAGACATAAGAGATGTAAAGCTGTGTATCATCCGCATAACTGTGGAAGCTGATTTCATGTCTCCTGATGACACCACCAAGAAGGAGCATGTACAGGTTGAAAAGCATGGGGCCTAAAATCAAACCCTGGGGCACACCACAGGTGATTTCATGAATCTGAGAGGAGCAGGTATCCAAACTTACCATAAAAGTTCTGTCTGTGAGGTAGGAAGTAAACCATTTGTGCACAGTACCAGAGAGGCCGGCCAGGTGTTTAAGTCTGAGTAAAACAATAGTGTGGTTGACTGTTTTAAAGGCAGCGCTTAGATCCTGTAAAACCAACACTGTCGTCTGTTTAGAATCATAATTTAATTTAAAATAATTTAAATCAGATACTAGTTTGTTAGGAACTGGTGTGACTGGTGAAAACTTTATCAAGCATCTCAGCAGTAACCAGGACAAAACTGTCTAGTGTTTCCTCTGGTAAAAACAATCAATCAGATGTGTTATAAATAGCAGTTTGATTAGATAAAATATTACATGTGATTTTGTTGATCTTTCCCCTGAAGAGATCTGCAAACTGCTCACACAGAGCGTCAGTGGGAGGGAAGTTTGGATTGTTAAAAACAGGGTTAATAAGAGGATCAATGGTTGAAAAAGAACTTTGGGGTTATTCCTAGTGTTTGTGATTATTTTAATATGCATTTCTTTTGTTACTGATTGCAATATTTTATGTTTTAAGGTGATCTTTATACATTTGAAAGTTTACTGTAATATTGTTCTTCCTCCATTTTCTTTCTGCCCACCTGCACTTTTTTTTTTTTTTACTTGTTTCAGTTCCTCGTTTTTCCATGGCATCATAGGTGTGGAGGTGGCCATTTTTACTTTAAGAGTAGTAACTGTATTGAGGCAGCAAACTTAACAGGCCACAAAGCTCTGCTGCATCGTTACCACGTAGGCACACACTGATAATGTAAATGCCAATGATAAATATTAAGCCCCAGCCAAAAACAGTCACCAGGTTTTCTGAACCAACATTCATGTTTTTACAGTACTTTTTCCAGTTTAGTATGAATTTTACTAAACTTCACAATGGCATACCTTCATCCTGCTGTCATAACATACACATACTTACATCTCCCTAAAGTTGACATTGATTGGTTCAAAGCCAGGTTCAAGTCTGACAAGTGGAAATGTCACAGCTAGAAATGAATGGAAAGTGGCTTCCAGTGCAATTCCCAATGATGGCTTGAATTCACAGAATGAACTCTCATCAGATGAAAAAAACGAGACATCATGGTCGGTCGCTGACAGCAGGAGGATGTAAAGACTGTTAAGTTTCCTGCAGATCTTGGCAGCTCTGTTTTGGGTGAGATTGCAGAGGTGAGTGGGAGTCTTTAGGAACATTTTCAGCAACAGCAGCCAAACTTAATCAGCTCAGAACACTTTTTTCAACAAGCTAAAAGAGTTATTTTTTTGCCTTGTTTGTTTTGGATTTTCTTTCAGGTCTGTGGAACAGGGGAACACAGATGATTTGGCCAATTAAGATCCCTGAAGTATGTCAGAGCATGCTGCACTGGGAAAATGTGTTTGTTAGACACATCCACAGGTTGTGTGGGTTTTTCTTTTTACCTTGTAGCAGAATCACTATGAAACACTGAGATTAATGGTTAAATGTTGTGTTAGCAGAAACAATCATTTCTATGCTACAGCCTACAGTTTATACAGGCTACTGTGCATTTTAGCTCCTAACGACTGAACCAGAAAGGGTTAAGTACAATGCAAAGAAGCACCAATTAATCAAAAATATTCAGCACTGTGCACTCCAGCAAAAAAAATCCTAGTCAATGTCAAAGGAACTACCTTCATACCTGGGCTAGTTTTGAAGGTCAACATGCACGGGACCTTATTAGCTCTTATTTCCCACATACACCATGTTCGGTATGGAACACCTAAAAACTCCTGGAATATTCCTGTGTTTAAATCTGAAATGACTGATGTTCAGAAAAGCACATCACTTGCAGTAAAATGCAGCAGCTGAACCCTGGGGAGGTGTAAATGACCCATAACATACTGGCTATCTGCTGCTGGAGGGCCGGAGTGAGAACAAGTACCACAGGATCCCGCCTGTATTTGTAACCCCTGTTGGGTGGGGGATGAGATAGGCTTTTTGTGTGCAAGCAACATTTTTATTTATACTTTCTCATTTTGACTTGGGGCCATGTGAAAAAACATGGTTAAGAGTACACTCAGTGTGAATTTAAAGGTAGGGAAGTTGATGCTAACTTCTACTAAGCACAGGCAGCTGCATTGTTAGTGTGCAGTCACTGTTCAAGCAATCACCAAACATTTTATTGTTCTTTGATGTTTTTGGATTAAAAATTAACAGCATGATGCATAGTTCTGCAGTCACCTTACCTTCACTCTGTCAGAATCCCCCCCCCCCCCGAGTCTCCAAACTGAGAACTAGTACCAAACTAGTTATATAAGATTAATTTTCCACACACGTAGTGTTGAAAGAGATCTCCGTCATCTATGATTATCTTCTGAACTGGAAACAGGTTGTATTTCACCTTTACAAATAGAAACTCTGTAAAAACTTTGTAGAGCTTTTTAATCCATCCATCAGGCACGGTGGTGCAGTTGGTTAGTACTGTGGCCTCACAGCAAGAAGGTTGCTGGTTTCAGCCTCAGCTGGGGGAGGTCCAACCAGTAACCTTTCTGTGTGGAGTTTGCATGTTCTCTCCGTGTTAGTGTATTAGGCGAATTTATAAAAGTAGCTGTTTGGTCAAGTCCGATCACTTCCAATACTTGCTGTCCTGCAATACAACAGCTAATATGTGGTTGATTGATTGGGTCTGGGTGATGAATCACATTGGATTGGTAATGCCTGTGGGGATCAGAAGGGGGAGCTCTCCACGCATGCTTCATTCATGCCAGAGCTGCTGCAAATAAGGAAGCATCGCGTCTGAGAGTTCTTAATTAGGCCCGAGCACCGAAGGCGGTGCGAAGGCCTCTTGTATTTCGTGCGTTTATTCTTATTATTATTATTATTATT
>JBAMHV010000012.1:23756374-23767030 GCA_037177535.1 Pseudomugil gertrudae
TAAACCTTGGTCCGAACAGAATTTCACTGTATGTAATGTATAGTGACAATAAAGTATTGATTGATTGATTGATTGATTAATAAATATTTAATATGAAGCTCGTAGCTATTTGATTAGTTGAATTCAGGTGACATCTGTTTTTAAGTTAGGCTGTGTATCTCACCTTCCCACATGAGAACAGAAGTTTCAGGGTACATGAAAAATCCCTATATGACACCCAGCATCTGACATGAGTCCTGTCACTTTGAAGGAGGGTCTCTGGAACACTTAGCAGGTAAAATAATAACGAGTGATCATGTGTTTCTAATTTGTAGGAATGAGATTATTACATTGTGGTTAAGATTTAGCATTGTGTGGTAATCTGTTAGCTAAACCATGGCCAAAATACAACTCTGACTTTATAAAAACATAAAAAGATAAAACACAAAGAATACAAAACTTTTTTTGTATTTTCTTTCAAAGAGTATTTGAATCCAGGACCATCTCGCTTTCACACCGGCTGGGTTCTGCGCCGGTGCTGGTTCTAGTTTTGATAATAACATGAAAAA
Organism: Pseudomugil gertrudae; assembly: GCA_037177535.1. Taxonomy (NCBI): domain Eukaryota; kingdom Metazoa; phylum Chordata; class Actinopteri; order Atheriniformes; family Pseudomugilidae; genus Pseudomugil; species Pseudomugil gertrudae. The sequence continues at coordinate 23,756,923 of JBAMHV010000012.1, forward strand.
ATAGTATTTTATTTTGAACAAGAAAAGCTGGTTTTAAACTGAAACAAAACATAATGCTTGTTCTTTGTGAATCACTATGTCATCAGTGGGCAAAAGTTCATCCATACGCCTCGCTGTTGTATTATTTATTATGTTTTCAAATGCCAGGCCACATAATCAATAAGCTTAATGAAGTGAGAAGGAAACCTTAACAGTAAAATGACTTGCTGGGCATAATGATACATGCACATTTTTCCAGCTTCTGGACAGTCATCACAGCAGCCATGACTGAAAAATAAGCCTCTCACACCTGGGTCTTCCTCATGGGAAAACCTTTGTTTGGCTACAGAACACCTTTTCAAAATAAAGCTCAGATAGGATAACTTCCGTTGACCAAACACAGGTCCTGGAAATGTACATATTTACTTTGCCATCTCTCTATACAGTTGTTTATTTTGAGAAGCTGTGGGTTATATATAGCATGTGAGTGGTTCACCTGAAAGCACCAAGGTTCAAGGAGTCTGATCCAGAGCCAGAGGGCTGCCTGTCTGAAAGCATTAGATCAGCTTTCAGGATTAAAACAAGATCAAATAATTCTGATAGTTAAATGTTTCTCCTGCTGATCATTTTACTTGCATAATTCGGATACATCACATCATCATGGCTCCACTGCCCCTTTGCATCCTAACATTTTCTTTATTAAATCAAATTAAGACATTTGGTTGTGAGAAAAAAACAAATACAAACACTTCTACTTGGTTTAGGTTTGTATTAATGCTACTGCATTGTTGAGCACTACACTGGTGTATCAGCTCACTGATGAATTGTGACAACCATAATAACAGGTCCCAAACATTAATGGATTTATTCTCAAATCCCTTGTTTTCCTTCCCCTGCAGTCATATTATTTAGAAGAAAGCATAGAGTTACCTCAAGCTACCAGTGAAGAGTTTTGGTTCAGTGTACTTTTCCCAAACCACTCCAGCCTGTGACGCATCCCCCTGACTGAACCAGCATTCATCAGAGATACAAAGAGTCAGCACCTATGATGGGGCAGGTAATTGCTTTAAAGGTAACATTCTAACAAAAATGAATGCGAGGACGCTTGTTTCACTGACAGCAAACAGACAACCGGGCTCTCGGTCAGAGCTGCAGCCCAGCGGACATTAGCTCTGCGTAGCTGACATTCGATCAACGCTAAATTTTCACCCCTGCAGTCGAGTGGAGAATGATCTGATTATCGCCTGAGTGTGCATCTTTAAGAATGGCGCTGCGAAAATGGAATGCAGCGGTGAGATGAGAGAAGTTAATGAAATATACTTCAGGTTGAATACCTTGAGGGATGGGTTTGGAATTGGGCCTCTGATTAAAAATCACTCAGAAGGAGGAGAAATGTGGAGAGACAGGGTCAGGGCCAGGACTCAGTCTGCACTCTGCCTTTCACATACTCCTGCTGCACAGACCAGTGTATCTACTAACTTCTTTATAAAACCATATTTGTTTTCTCTTTCAGGTGCTAATTAGGTACAAGAGAACCCCAAATATGCAATTAAAGCCCTAATTGGAGAGGTTTTTATTTGCCCTCACCAAAGTGAAGCTGATGAAAAGAGTGGAGCAACGTTACCTTTACGTTTGCTACGCATAATGAATAAAATAAAAGGCCTCTTTAGCTTTCTTGAAAACAAACTAAGGCTGCGGTACGATATGAGGACAGAGGAGGAAGGTGGTGCTCTACATTCACAGGAGTCTCAACCTGACTGCTACAGAGGAAAATGGAAAGGAGTGATTGTGGCCAGTGGAGGGCACAGCAGGCAGCTGTGTGGAGAGCTGGCCTATTTAAATAGGATTGATGACCTGCTGAGCGCAGCCCTCACCCACCTCCTCAACCATGCTCCTCACATCTTTCCAATCTCCTGACAATGGCTGGGAGGGAGCTTGACCAAGTCCCCAGGCCTTGGGGCGGCTGGGGCCACAGTGTGGGCTCTAAGCAGCAGCTCCTAGCGGGATGGATCACCTGTCTTCATCACGGCTAACACTCGCAGTAACCCAGAAGTGTCAGTTGGAGTAATATGAATGCCTGTAGTAAGGCTGGCCGGGACAGCCGCAGTCATATAAGCAACAGAAGTTATTGCCGTGCACAACAAAAATTGAATTGATGCTCACTGTTCCATACCCCTCACATTTATCCATCAGTGGCTTAGACCGGTGTAATCTGATGGAGGAGATTGGTTGCCTGACAGTCAAATGTGTGGTCCGGAGGGCATGGGGGGTGGGGTGTCTATCAAAGATTGATTATCTCCTGCTGCAAAATAACAGAGAAGCAGGTCTGTCAAAATAGAAGGACAGGTCCTTTCACTGATTATAGAGGTATAAATCCTGCTCAGATAGGGAGGCTGCATGGCTTTCCTTTGATGCAAACAGATCCCATCAATCAGAGCGGGTCCTGTCAGAAAGGTCTTTCATGATGCTGCCTTGTGGCCTTGTGGTTGCTGTATTGTCTCTCTGTTACCTTGTCTGGTAGTTTTGAAGTTAAAAGACTGGAAACCACCGGTCAGGGCTGAGGAGTCGATGACGTCCACGCCATAGTCGCTGTGGTTCTTCCTGTACAGCATGACGGCCACCACTAGGATTGCCACGGCGATGATCCCAGCTCCGAGGCCCGAGTACAGAGCCACATCATTGGAGCTCTCCATACCTGGAAGACAGACAGACACATAAACAGGAATTTAGTGTCAAGTCACTACTGAATGGATTACATTAAAAATGGCTTTTATTATATTTAATTCATCTGATTTCTGCTACTAATCGGTGTTAAAGGCAACCACTCATATGCACATGTCAGGAAAAGTAATATATATGATGTGGCTTCAGAGGGAGTTATGATATTAAAAAGTGTATGTTTACAAGCAATAAAAAACCTGGAGGCAATAAAACCTCTCGAATTCACGTCTTGGATCTGCTTAAAGCTCCAGGTTACATTTGCTACTAGCGAACTAATACACCTGCACTGAAGTGTAGGCAGTTGAGCTGCATCATGTGGGCAACAATCCAACTAACATATACACTGTTCTGCTGCATTGGTTTTTGGTACTTACAGTGGTGTGTAAAAGCATGAGGCACCCCTTATTTCTTCATATTTTGCCTTCTAGCAGACAGACTTTCTTCTAATCTTTTCTTGAGCAGTAGTTTTTCAGGCTTTCTAACAATCCTACAAAGTTGTAATTTTCAGTCCAGTCCTTGTGCCTCCCTACTTACAAAGGAATAGGATTTTCTTTATCTTACTCACATATAAATAAGCCAAGCATGAAAAAAGCAGCTAACTCAAAAAATGAACCAAGTTCAGACTATCTGTAGGCACTTTGTGACAAACTGCTGCTAATAATGGAGGTTTTATCCATTTCCTAACCTTTTCCAAATGACCACAATAACACAGTTTAACATAAACTATTTTTCTTTATTCCCAAAGTGCTATCTGCTAATACAAAGAGGAAGTCCTGGCATGCATGCACTGTGAAACGGACGTTGAGGTGCAAAAAAAGAGTAAATGTTGTTTATTTCTAGTGAACCTCTGACAGCCTTCCTCTGATACCTGTTTAAAAATGTCTGTCCATTTAATTACCTTCTTGTGAGAATATATATATATATATGTATATATATTTTTCCTCAAGATGTCTGACTATATTCAGATAAAGTTTAAATCAATTTTAATTAGTGAAACAGCATCATATAGCTTTCAGAGCTGCAACAGCTGCTTTTCCCTGGAATACCCTACAGCGACCATTACAATGACAAGAGATCAATAGCCCACCTAAAACACTCTTGAATGTTTTTAACTTTTTTCCTCACAATTTTTAACTAAACAGTGTAATTGTGCTTTTATCAAATGCAACGGTTTTTTCTTCCTGGACATTTTGTGCTTCTCCGAGAGCGTGAGAAACACGCAGAACTTAGATCTGAAAGTTGTTTCCTCCACTACGCTGACGCACCAGTGTAACTGTTCATCATTCATCGCATATGAAAAGGTGAAACAATCCACCCGCACGCCACACTACGTGGTTTGGGTCAAACCCTAATCTGGCAGAGCCTCTGTGAGAACATGCAAATGGAGGGAAAGTGTGATAAGTGTGTAGGGGCAGTTTGGGAAGGAGCCATGGTCTCCATGGTAGGATCGCTGTTAGAAAACCATTTTTTAAGACTTTGAAACGTATATAATGGGCAACACATGGTAGTTTTCTTTTATCTGAAGTCTTTGACTCATAATAAAATGTTTTAAGAAAGCATAAATGTATTTCAATCTGTTATATTTAAGTTATTGTAGTGTAATAGGTATCCAACAAGGAACAGAAGAGAAGTGTCAGATTGTACTGTAGGGTTTTCTTTTTTTTTTTTACCAGACTCAGGTCTGAGATACACAGAACATTAAAGGGTTAAGGAAGGGAAACGTAGAGAAAGGGATGTGGTAGGGTGTCCACGGGTCTGAGTGAGTGCTGGATCCTCTGCACATTTGTAAAAGAAAGAAAAAACTGTTTTTGCCTTATATAACTGTATTTTCATAGATGTTTGCTCACATTTCAATAGATAATTCTTTCTCTGTTTACTGCAGTTTATAAAGAAATGAGGGGTGACCCAGAATGTTTGTGCAGTATTTTTACTTGGTAGCGAATTGAAACCTGTATTACTCATAAAGCATGTCATGGGGGGTATCTGCACAGGCTGGTGTAAAAACTATGTCAAAGAAAATTAGTTCAAACCTGTCATTGTTTAGTAGAAGTTAAAAAAAGAAAAGACCATATTTCATGTTATGCATGGATATAATTAAGACAAGCAGACATGGAAGGACTAAGTTCAAGTCAACATATGAGTCCTTCTGTTCCTGAAATACATGAATGGCCCAGACGAATTCCCAGCATGTAAATATGAATTTGTTCTCTGATACTGCTCAGCTAACAGCGTGCATGTTTTCTCTGACCACGTGTTCTTTCCCATAAAGCAGCAAAAAGTTTTTTCTAAGCATCACGCGCCTTTTGTTGGGTTGATAAAGGCCAACAAAGAGTGAGGAGAAGATCAAATAAAGCATAGAAAACAATTGTTTTATTGTGTAGCCGTTCAAGGGCAACCACAAGACAAAACCAACAAGAAGGATGGAGAGTGGAAAGATGCAGCAGCCAGTCTGTTTTATCTCCTTTTGTCTATAAACACAGGATTCTATAAGATCAAATGATCAGCTCCAGCTGTTAGCCTAAGAAGCTAACATAGTGCGCTACAAATGTCACATGGAGCTTCAGAAGTAAACTGATTTGCAACATTCCCATCAGGATGACTTGCAGCATACCAGCTTAATACCCTCAATGCTGTAGCTTAAAGCCTGCAAACGCAATCGCAGGCATAGCTTTTGCATTAAAGTGGCATGCTAATAAAAGCACTCAGACTACAGTTGCACCTGATAATCACTTAACTGAGCCAACTCCAAGCCAGTGATTGAAAGCTGCCACAGGAATGACAGGACAGCGCTGTGAATTGGACAAATTAGCTCATTTTCAATGATTACAACCCATTAATCCTCCACAGTACAGCACATGTTCCCTTGTCACAACTAATATATCTCCTGGCTCAAAGTAGATACACAGCTGTGATGTCACGCTTGTCATAAAAGTCAGGTGCTGAGTAATGACATGAATGCATAATGAGCTGGGTTAACACAAGAGTCGCTCTGATCAAGGTGAACTAAACGCAGGTAATAAATACAATGTATACTGAGACTGCAAAAAAAACAAAGGACAAAAATCACTGGTCTCTTATACCTTTAAAGTTAAATAATCTTTTGTAGGCGGGATTTCAGGGCATAATACATATAAGTGAGAGGATGGGGCAGGGGGAGTAGAGGATGAAAGAAATCAACAGAGGAAGACTCACTTTGAGGTTTTACATCATGTAGCAGCTTTCGATCTGCAAAGATACAGAGATAGAATGAGACAAAGAGGAAGAGGTGATTAAAGTTCGAGCCTCTGTGAAGCGACTAACAAGCGAAGTCACAAGTTCAGCACCTTGATTAAAAAAAGCTCTTCTGCTGACTGTGCTCACAGAATATACAGTAACTGAGAATGGTTAGAAATCATTACTGTCCTCATACTACGGTGTATAAGGTTGCAGAGGAGTTAAAGGGATCTTTGTGTGGACCTGTGCAGGTCTTAAAATGATGAAAATAAATAATGTCATAATTTAACCATGTCCTAATTTATTTTAAAAAATAAAAATAGGTCAAAATACAGAAGCAGTGTGTGAAAAAAAGTTCTTTACCACTTCCATAAGAGTAAACAGCAACATGATTTAAACACTGTTTACACTTGATCGTTATAAATGTGTAAACCTATATAAAAGCTTATTTTAGGCAGTCTGCTGACCTACACGGTTCTGCTGAGTATTGAAAAATGCCAAGGAGGAAAGACAGTGACTTAGAGAAGCAACTGCTGCTTGATTAATGTGTCCAAGTAGAAAAACATCAGGAAAGCTACCAGTATTCCCAGATATAAATGTTCCAGCAAGTTCTTTTCATTATCAGAGAAACATCTAAACCCAAAGAGGTACAGAACATCTCAGACTCTCCAGGCTTCAGTCAGCATGATGAAAGCTAAAGTTCATCAACATGTAATTATAAAAAGACTGAACAAGGATGATATGTTTGAGAATAGTAGCCTAAAAGAAACAAGACAAGTTTAGTTCGATCTGAATGCCTGCAACAACGTTTTTGTTTCAGAAAACACCAAAGCGGAGATGTTTTATGCAGCATCACATTAGACAAGAACCAAGCACACAGCAACTCAAACACCTAAATCGAGTCACGCGTGATCTGCTTGGTACAGGACCATCATCACAAACATCAAATCTACAACAGACTGAAGAAGCGGTTATTTTATCATAAAGCAAATGTATGTAGATCTCACTAAGCTGATGTAACATTATCAGAATAAGTGAGAGAATATTCCTGTGAAAGGATGAGAAAGACTGATAACCCAGAAAAACATTAGGACTAAAGTTATTGTTGCAAAGCTTTAGCTCCTATAAGCTGAAGTATCACGCGGTGACTTAGTTTTTCACACACAGCTTCTGCATTTAAATACTCATTTTAAGACGTTTGGCAGACCAGATGTTTATTCTTTATATGCTGTTTTATTTAATTATTTTATTCTTTGCTCAATCAAATTTACATTCAAACTGTTTCTTGAAATAGGAGATGAAAGAGGAGGAAGGTTAAAGATAATCAATCAACTGCTAGCTCTCCCTGAGACGTCAAACCAGTGACGTATTTCCAGTCTTTGTACTGGTTGTAATGGTGGCTACTTTCACCTGGAGTCTTTGGCATCTAAAAGACAAGTTGTGCTGACATTTTGCTGAACTTGAAACTTCAGTTTGAGGGTTTATCACCCATGTATCATGTTTCATTCATATGTAAGCTATAATGTTCATGTAGATGTATAATACCAAATAAAACATACTGGTGTTATATAACCTACCAGTAAGCCAACTACTGAAGAGTTTGAAGCCATTCCTACACAAACTAAACTCTGGCAAACAGCTGCAATGTTAGATGATATCATACAACACATTATATTTATATTTAGCTTTACTTCTTTTCTATTTGTTTTCTTCTCGTCTCCTTCCTGTGCTCTCATAAAACTTTTTCTTATATTTTGTATTCCTGTTTTCAAAATGACACCAATTTATCCTTCAGTTTCACTCTAATAGTGAAACTAATCTGTACATTTTACAACATTACCAGACACATAACAGAAAACAGCTTCAGTGTGATTGTGTTTTCTACATCACAATCACTTTTGGAGGTTTTCAGAAAGGAGACAGCTTCTTTCTATTTTATCAATCAAATCTTTGAACTTGTGCTGTTCATTCATGTTTCTGATGTGCAGGCAAAGCAGCTTATGCTAAAAAAATTACACATAACAAGCAGGAGGGGTTTTAGAAAGCAGTTTTTTTTTAAATATCCATCAGAGAGAAGCAAGTTTGTCACAAAAAGGTCCCTTCAAAGTTTAACTTTAAAGTTAAAACAAAAAAGTAGCTAAAATCAGAAAAGTAGCACAAAAGCAACCAAGCTAGGTTGCAGCATCTAGGCCAGGGGTGTCAAACTCAGGTCCTGGAGGGCCGGTATCCAACAGGTTTTTGTTGTCTCCATGCACCAACACAGCAGACTGGAATTACTTAATATGTTGACAAGAAGCTGTTGTATTTATTTGATTTGCATCAGGTGTGTTAGTGCAGGTAAACAGAAAACCTGCTAGATACCGGCCCTCGAGGACTGGAGCTTGACACATGTGATTTAGGCTAACACTATGCTAACTCTTGTGAATCATCCCTTTTGTTTTACTAAAAACTACTGAGTCACTGTAGCTTCACTTAATGTTATCTAGTTACTTAAAATGAAGAGAAAAGACAAAGCATGCAGAAAGAGGACAGTAGCTAAAACTTGCTTCTTGAAGCAAGCTGCAGCTGCGCAGATTTATTAGTAAATGCAGTGTTTATAGATGGAAAAATGTCCTTTTGTTATGTCATTAAAACACAAACATGATGCTTCTTGAGATTTGAAAGTTGCTTTTCTTTCAAATCAGCTTCATGTCAAGCTGAATATTTCACCTTTGTGCCAGCATTATAGACTACTTGTGCTCACACCAGTGAGTTGATGTATCACATTAAATCATTGTACACACATGACACAAGCAGTGCAATGACATTTCAGTCCAAACATCAAGCGCCATTCAAGAGTGAATGTCTGCACATCTTTTCCAGTAGCAGGCTATGACATAAGCTAAGACAGCAGTATGCTGGATAAAAATCACTGTCAGTCCACAGTGATTTCTTTCCCAACACATACCCTCCTGTTTAAACTGGATGGCAATGATCAGCTGTGTTAGTCTAAATGTATATATGATACTGACAATGACACATAAGCCTTAAAAATGATGATGAGACCCAGGAGGGAGAAAGGACTCACTCTGGGTACACAGTCCATCTGTGCAGTTCTCGATGGCCTCAGTGTTCCCTTCACACATCTTGCCTCTATGTCTGGGTGCTGGAGAGTTGCATTCCCGACTGCGCTGCCTCTCACACTGGCTGTTGCAGACTGTCCATTCGCTCCACTCATCCCAGCCTCCATCAACTGCAGAAATAAACACATAACAGAGTTTATAGAGTATGTAGAGTACACAAGGTTGCATGTATTAGCACTGAGAGGGAGGACAGAATTACACAACAGGAAAGGCAGCAATTCGTCTGTAAAGTAAGAAAATAATCTGACAAAAGAGTATTCTATTGTTACGTTGTAGAAGTGACTAAAATAGTTCATCGTGGTCGGAAGAAACTTATTTCCCATGTTCTAAAAAGATTGATGTTGACCTCATAAGATGTCGTTACATTTTGGAGGTAATTAACTGAAATTAACCGACTATGTTAATGTGGTGTCCTGTTTGTTTAATCAATGGAAAAAAGACATCTTATGCTATTTTCTACTCTCTTATGAAGATGAATGGCCTGCAACAGAAATGGGACGTATGTAACGTACGTTCTCCGGCCTGCTTTTATTCTTCTCTGCTTAAAGATTTGTGAGCGGGAGAATATTTTCGGGTTGTAAGGGTTACACTATCTCTGAGGAACTGTAGGTCAGTCGAGATTTTAAGCTGCACAAATGAGCGTAATTTGAATTTCCCTTTTCAAGTGCAAGTTTCCCTGTGCCACTGGCTGCAACAATCAATACACCCCTGGACAGGTCGCCAGTCCATCACAGGGTCAACACATATAGACAAACAACCATGCACACACACTCACTCCTATGAACAATTTAGAGTCTCCACTCAGCCTATCCCCAATGTGGTAAATGGTAAATGGACTCATACTTAGAAAGCGCTTTTCCAGTCTTGTCGACTTCTCAAAGCGCTTTACACTACATAGTCATATTCACCCATTCACACACTCACTCACACCCTGATAGGCACATCGGGGGGCTGGTAGGGGTTCAGTCTCTTGCCCAAGGACACTTCAGCATGTAGTAGAATAGAATAGAATAGAATAGAATAGAATAGAATAGAATAGAATGCCTTTATTGTCATTATACACATGTATAACG
>JBAMHV010000012.1:23844626-23863688 GCA_037177535.1 Pseudomugil gertrudae
GGCATGTCATGCCCCGCCCCCCTCCAGGTCACAGGAAGTTCTACCCTGTTCCACCATGTTTGTAGCTTGATAGCAGCAATACGCAAATCTCCCGGCAGAGAAACATTTTATTGGTAAGTTTACTATGAATGTCAACTTATCAGATTCACCACATTGATTACAGGAAGTCCACGACCTTATTTGGCAGAGCCACAGCAAATACTGTGATGTAATAGATAAAAAAAATAATAGAGAAAATTAAACAGACTGAAAACTATGACCACAAAGAATATAAAAATATGTGCTGCTTCAGTGGGGAATACATTTACATTTTCTCCTTTTCTAAACACTTAGAAGTGCATAAAAATATGGATTTAAGAGCTAAAATAGTGGATTTTGCATATGTCCCCTTTAAGTTCTGCACCAAGTTACAGTTTAATCAAATTAATCTTGAAGTAACATGTCTTGATTGAATTACGATAAAGAATTTAGATTCAGATTATTGAATGTATGGAACTGTTATGTTGCATAGAATACCTTCAGTAATATATTGTTCCTTCAAGCAGTGAGGATATTCTGAAATTTTATCTTTTTAAAAACCTTATTTGTTTATCATCACAATTTCTGCTCTTTGATAATTGAGAAAGAATTATGAAATTACTAAACCACTGCTGGCCCACTGACTACTGAGAGACAAATATGCATCTTTATAAGACTGGGTCATAAGTGTAGGTTGTAGGGGAACATGTTTTGGAGCTTGAGGTGGGAAACAGCAGCACCACCATGTGTGGGTGAAGAGACAGACTCCTTTCTATCCTCTCATACAGAGAACAGGTTAACCAAAGTTTGTATTTGTAAAAGCTCGTTTTAATTAGAATTGCTTGCTTCAACATGAAGGTGAACACTTTTAAGTAAACATATAAATGTATATTTGTTGCCCAGCAATATTTATATTTATCATCAGTCCTATAAATACCGCTTTAAAGGTAGACGGTTTAATCAGATAAGACAGTGAGTACTATCCAGTTAGAGGCAGAGTAGGGTGGGTCATAGCCCCACCAATTTAGATTCATATATACAACTGAATAACACACATCACAGTGGGCTTGTAGAAGTGGGAACTCACACATGTATATCCTGGACAACACCACTGGGCAGCATGCCTCAAGGTCTGAACCACCCATTATATCCCTAAGTCACTCTAGAGTATCTGAAAACTTGGTGTTTTACACATTGGTAAACAGAACTACAACTGTTGGAGCTGTGAGACAAATTCTCCTTCAGATTAGTTGGTAAGAGCTTAATCTGTCCATTCTGCTCAATCTTCTGTTATTCCAGTATTTTGCCAATTCAGCTACTTAAACCAACAGACTGATAGCCAACAATATTTTGTCCTTTCTTTGGGAGCCCAGAGTTTCGTGTTTATCTTAATTTGACTGTTTTGGTTGCTAGAATCAGTCTATAGCCTATTCCATCATCCTGTGCTCATGCTTCATTCTGCAGGTACAACAGGTCCTTCATGTGCTGATTAAATAATATAAAAACTTATACTCCATTTCTGCAATTCTGGACTGAAACATATGTGCTTATGTTTGCAGAGGCAAGATTTGAAACACTTCTCATGCAGAGAAAAATAAACTAAAATAATATTACTGGGTTAAACAAAGACAAAAGTTTGTTTGTTTATTAGTTTCTTTTTTAACATAAAAAAAGAATTAATAAGAAATGTACACACAACAAGTACAATTAGACAATTAATTTTCATTTATTTCTTAGTATTAGAATGAAATATAACATTATTTAAAAGTAAATTAGGAAACATAATTAAATGATTAAAATCATATTTCCTGATTAATTATGAATATTCTACCACATTATTATTGAGTTATTTAGTTATTTTTAACCCATCTATATCTTATAAATGTTCCTCTAATTTATTGGGGTAATTATTGGATGCAAACAGATGTACTACAAGATACTGTTGGTGGAGGGTCAGAAATAGTAATGATTAGTGATGTACATGCAAATATAGAAGGGAATTTTTTTTAAAAAAGTGATTAGCACCATAAATACAAGTTAGTCATGTCATTGCATTTGTCCATATTTTCAGCTGAAAGGAGAACAGATCAGGCTGACTATAAATGTTGTCATGGTAGCAGGCTTGTTAGCATTGTTCGCAGTCAATATGGAAACTGATGGTTGTACCAGTGAGCCGCAGGCTCATCAGCATTATATTTGGTTCTCATACATAAACATGCAGTGCCTGCTGTCCTAATCCTCACAATATTGCCGAAGCAATCGGTCGCTTATTAGACTGCAGAAATGTTATCGTCTGACATACTGATGACAGCGATTTCCATATTAGCACAACATCAACATGGATTGTTTTGCTGCAGTTATACATCACAGGATCATCAGATTAAAAGTTAATCTCCAGGCATAATAGACAGGAAAGATGGATGTGCTGTCTGGTTGTCTAAATCGACACAAGCTCCGTGTTTGGTAAAAAAATAAATAAATAATAGTTTGTTATGTAAACATAGTGAGCAAATGAAATTCATTTTACATCCTGTGCTCTGATGTATTAAGATGTTCAGAGAATGATTGGTGGCAAATGTAATTTGATTGTTTGGGGAGGGGATTTTAAGATTCTCTGTAAAGGCTACAAGCAGCAGGGTCATGATGGTGGGACATATTACTGTGGCATGTTGGTTACAACTTCTCTGTGGTTGAAACAATGCCCAGTTGGTTAAAATACTGACACACGGGTGTTTAATGAGGACAGTTTGTAGCATTTATCCTGTTAAATCTGTTGTTTTTTCTTCCTATTTGATGGGAAAATGTGGCTGTAACTGGGAGACGGTGTCATAAGGAGATGCTTTACACTCATTGCATTGATTTTACTTTAAATAAAATTATGCATAAAAAATAGATGCTTTGCTTAACTATCTGTCTTTTAACCATTTAACTGACCATCCAATATTTCATCTGTATCTGGTTTTTACATCCACATAATCTAGTAAATTGGTGGGAACTTTTTTTTATCTACCTTGGAAATACTTCAGCATGCATCTATAGCACACCTTTTACCCTCCTTTTAGATTTTAAATTGGTTTATATGTAAGAAAAATAAAAGAATTTATCGAAGGATAACTAAGCGTGTCAGGATGGTGTGTGGAAGAGCTCCTGCTGTCTTTAGTTCTGACCTGTAACATAACTTTCAGCATAACTGCCTGCATGCAGCTGAATTAACAGATAGACTTTCACAAATGTTCATTTGGCACATGATCTGCTTCTGAGAAGAATGCAGCACATCACAGTTTCTGTTGTTTAATATCACTTATTATTTTACAGCCTTTTATTGTCCCTGTGCAATATTTTTCCATAAATAATAAAATGACTCACTTTTAAAACCTGACGTACGAGTATGTTCAAGAAATATTTTGCAAACATCACTGTGGCTGAAAACTATATGATATAAATAGGATTTAAAAACTAAAGCAAATGTAGGGACGACTTAGCCTTTCATAAATGAAATGGATGTGAGGAACCAGCAGCAACAATAAGCTCCCTTATGGATCTTTTCAGATGACTGGGCAACCAAAACAACATTTGTACACCACAAAAACAAAAACAAAAGAAAAAAGTGTCCAACATCTGGCCAGACTGAACAGTCTGCATCTGCCGAGAATAACACAGCTTATCATGACAAAATAGGACAGTTATAAATGCAAAGTATAATGAGGGAATATGGAAAACTTGTTGATAAAGTCCATCAATAATAACAATGTCTACACACTCAGTACACAAACAATACATTTGATGACACTCCAGGTGTGCCTAAAAGCTAGCTTGGTCTACGAGGGTCCACTGCTTAAGACTAAACGCTCCAGCATAGCTGCTTGCAAAGCATGCACATGCTTACATGTATGTGTTTATCATGGTCAATCCATGTATTTTGCATTTGTTTGAATCGTTGTTCAACCATGCCCTCATGAGTTAACAAGCTGCAATAAATAACTAACTGGGTCGGATCGACCTGATGAAAGGTAATAAAATGAAAACACAAGAAGTGGCATGATTGTTTTCGGGGTGTCGTATTGGTTGGGGAATAGCCGTTTCTTTCATGAAGTCACTTTAAACTAAATGTAACCTCCTCCGTTGTTGCTAAGTTTTCTGGGGTATCTAGCTCCAGTTCTCAGGGCTACAATCCTGCAGGTTTTTAGGGTGTTTACATGGTCATTTTTAATCTCTTTAAAGCAGAATTAAAGAAAAATAAAAACTCATGTTGACTGTCAGGATTTGTGTTTGTGTATTTCCCGTTTTATTTTGGTTTATTTCCTGTTTTGTCTGTCGTGTTTAGTTTAGCTTTCTTGTGTTCCCATTTATTGGTTTCATTTAGTTCATCCATTCCACCTGTGCGTAGTTCTGTATGTGTGTGTATATATATTCCCGGTTTATGTTTCATCCCTGTGGTTCATTAGTTGTAGTTAGTCTGGTTTCTTTGGTCTGTGTTTTCTAGAAGTTTCATTAGTTTGTTATAATAAATATCCTAAATCTACATCTTCTGCCTGCTTTGGGACCACTCATCTCCACCATCTCCTCCATGCCTGCTAACCCTGGGAGCATAACATTGACGTGGCCGTTGGGCAGAGCTTACAGGGTGTCAAAAAGACTGAGTCCTACGTGTTGGGCCAGTTTGTAATTAGCTTCTATCCATACACTGAAAACCTGCAGGACATCAGCCCTCAGGAACAGACTTTGGATACCTTACAAATTCAGTAATCATATCCAGTGAAAGTTCTCTGATCCACCCCTGATGGACTGTAGCACACAAGCGTGTAAAATTAGTGCTGATGACATAATCAACATAAACCAGTTGCCAACACATATTGTGAAATGCTCTTTGCATCAGATTTTAAATGTAAATACTCAGAAACCAAAAGTACCAAGCTAGCTACATGCAGAATATTTATGGTATGGTATGAACCAAGATCTCTAAACTGTTGTTATATCCCAGTGAAGCACATTCAGCAAAACTGGTTCAACATTAAGCTCTTTCTTTTTGACAGCTCTGTCAAGAGCTAAAAGCTTCTAAAGCCTGACAGCTCATAGCACGAGACATTTAAATAAAAGGCATAGACAAAATATCACCGAGACATTATCTCCCTGAACTGTAGACATGTGAAAAGGTCTTCAGCCGATTCAGACTGAAACGCGCTTTAGCTATGACAAATGCTTTAAGCATTACCTGTGCTGTCTCCTGGCACATTTCAGTCGAAAGGCCACAAACTAATTACCAACTGTGACTGCTTGACAAAGCTCCAATTCCAGCTCATTTCCCCTGTCAAACAGTGTGTGTGTGTGTGTGTGTGTGTGTGTGTGTGTGTATTGTGGGCTGGGCAATGCCGCAACTTGTCAAACTAAACATTCGTGCACCATAAGCCTGATTTCATACCACCATACTCTCCCCCCATTATTTCAACTCTGACTGTCCAGCTTACTTCCATCTCCTGGTGTGTGAGAGAGCGCACAACGGCTTAGTGGCTGTGAGTTGAATGGAATCTTAAAAAAGCTGTGCGCTTGTGGGTTGATTTATTTACAAGCAAGTTGATGGGTGCTGCAGTGGGCCCATGGTGGGATTGGGGAGGAAATGGCCTCTAAACCCAAGCTGAGCCAGCTCTGATACATTTTATTTAACACTTTGCTTTAAATTCCAGATAAATACTATTAATAATAATAATAATCAAAGAAACTACTGGAGGTTCACTATAACACAACCACAGATTAAGGCAAACAGAGATTCAATGCATTAATGCTGCTTCTAACTTCACTTATGGTTTCTGTTAGTTTCCACACTTTCACAATAGTAATTTCATATTTTACTTCACTTGTCTTGGGTAAAATGGGTTAAGCTAAAAACCATTTAAAATGACCCAGATTTCTTCTCAGTTGACTAGTGCATGTTGAAATGTTTCAACAACTGTGCAACTTTTCCAACGGCATCACCCGGATTCTATATTTGTGGTCCTGGAAACTAAGAGATCAACCTTTCTTCAGAGTCCCCGAGTCATGAAGCTGCGGGCCGAGTGGGCCAATTTATCTTTTTCTAATGAGATTTTAAACTCAACAAAATCCATTAAACTTTGAAAAACTTCGACAGGATCAATAAAAGCATGTGCCCTAACTCTTAAATGATTGTTCACAGTTAAAGTAGACTGCCAGTACGAGGTTGCACCATGCTTCACAGTCGTTTACTCTTTTCATGCTTCCACTCAGACCATTTCCCGTTTGTCTTTGGTTCTGCATGTTTCTTGCATGTGTATTCCATTCACATATTGTAACATGTTTATGGACTATTTGATTTCATAGAATTATTAAACTAACTAAAACTAATCACTAGTGATGCCTAATAAGTTGCTGTCTGTGAAAAAATGGCTACTGTCAGAAGTGATAACAGAGACAAAAAATCCTTGGCCAGGAGAAAAGGACATCCAACTAATTGGTCCTTGCACAATCATGGCTGCCTTTGCTATGACTGTTATAATCATAATTACAGCTTATTCGTGTAGTTTTCACAATTTGTTGCAAGTCAGTCCTCATGTAAAGAGCTGTGGGGTATTTTATTATTTGTCCTGTATTTACTCGTCATCACATAATTGCTTTTCCTTGATAGTAAGGAGAGTTATTAATGACTAAACCACTGCAGGCCCACAGACTAGTGAGACAACTGTGCATTTTTATTTGACAGGGACATAATTGGTAGATAATAGCAAGGGGAACATGTTTTGGAGCTGGAGAGGGAAACAGATCAGTGGGTGAAGACACAGCATCTCCTTCACATGTTCTCGAAACAGCGGTCAAGGAAGGGTTGTCTAAAGTTTGTATTTGTAAAAGCTTATTTCAATTATAATTACTTGCATGCATATTAAAGGTGAACAATTATAATAATTTGTTGGCTAGCAATATTGTCCTTGGTAAGGGTCTAATTGACTCATCAGTCCTCATCTGCATTTTAAAGTTAAGCAGTTTAATCAGAGAAGACAGAAAAGGAAGCCATCACTGGGAGTTTAGACATATGTATACTCAGTGGGTCAACTCTGTAAAAAGATCCTTGTTTTATTTCTATTGTATGCAGGGAAAGGCAGGTTTTCTTTGTTTGTTTATTGGTTTCTTTTTGAACATAAAAAAGAGTCAATAAGAAATGTACACATAACAAGTACAATTAGACAATTAATTTTCATTTCTTTCTTAGTATTAGAATGAAATATTCAATAAAATGTTCAAAAAAGGAGTAGGAAGAAGCAAAGCTTATTTAAGTCCTACTCCTCTTTTACATAATTTATATATATTATCATTTATCCTAGCCAATAAAGAGCGTAGTTTAAATATGCCATGAGGTTAGCACAGTGAGAAACTTTGTTTACATCATTAAACAATGTTCAGAAATGCTTTCTGAGCATGCAAAGCTAACATGTACATATCAACATGATGGACATGTTGAAAACTGCCTGCAGAAAAAAACATTGTGGAAGTAATGATCTTAGGTAAACTTGGTTAACTGCCTAAAAACAGAAATCACTGTGGGTCAAAATAGGAAAACAGCTGAGTCATCTGTATTTCAGCATGCCCTTTACCGGGCTTCTTTACCTCCTGAGCCACAGACGCCTCAACAGGTAGAACATTCTGTCCACATGTCAAAGTGTCCTATAGCTAGACAATGAAGCCCACCATGACGTCCAATGGCCTCGTCAGAATGAGTGTGTATGTGTATTCTCTATAAGCAAAAATAAATATTGTTTGAATATGTGTAAATACATGAAAACGTCAAGTTTAACCAAAATGTGGAATTAGTGATTTAAGGGAGCTTTATTAATTTATTCAAGGTCACAGATTGACCCATATGCGATCACTTGATTTTGTTGTTTGTGTAAGAAAGGAAACAAATCCAGTAGAATTACCTCATAAAACAAATAAACTTACACTAAGAAGTTAGATGAACAGAAAAATGTACCTGGAGTCTGTTAACCATATCAACCACCTACAAAGTACCAGAAAAGGAAAATCTTAATTTGCCTGAAATGCCAATATGTCAGTCTCACTGCTACCATGCAGATAGTCTTTCAGCTGTCAGCTCTGTCCCATTGATTTATGAATATATCATACTGTAATTGATTGGGGTGTTTTGCTGGAGGCCCTTGTTAATATTTCACTTGACCTCTCACCAAATTGGAGCTTATCAGCTCTGACAGATGACTTGAGTGTGAGATGTGAAGTGAAAGCTGTTGCTCTCCTCTCCATTGCATTAAAAATGCAACACAGAACCTGCCGGAGGTGAGGCGTAATGAGCGGAAGCGGGCACCTGGGTCTTCAATGGTCCTGTTCATGGAGGTTACCCCTCTGCTTTTTTTTCCCTGTGCTTCATCATCACATTTTTACTCCTACATATAATCATGAGCCAGTTAGGAGGAGGCGTTGCCTGCAAATGATCCTTTTTTTATTGTTTTTTTATGTGAACAAAAAACGTGTATGTGCAATTTCCTCCATAATGGTGCATCTAACATTAATAAGCATACTTTACCATTATGTAATAAGGGTGAACAGTAAATCAAGGTAAATGTAGAGTTTATTATGCAATATGTAGGAAGAATGATCATGTAATCTATATGCTATGTGCTCCCAGTTCCATTAAAATGTGGATAATTCAATCTTCATTTCCATCTGCTGTAAGCAGCATTGCATTATAATTTAGTAAAATGAGACAGTATCATGCAGAGGCAGAAGGAGAAGGAATAACTGATAGGCCTTGAGCAAAGTGCCCCCCCCCCCTTGCAGGGACAGCAGGGTTACAAGCGGGTAGATATTATCTCCTCTGACACTCATTGTGAAGCCGACTCCCTCAGCAGAGGCAGGGCCTGGAAGCATTGTTGGAATTGATTTAGTGAACAGCTCCCAATCTTTGGACACATTGCTGCTATTGACTGGAGCTTCAAATCAGAATTTCCAACAGAACTAAGTCAGGGATTTAATTAAAACTCAAAAGAGGGAATGACTGACATCGTGGACAGGGTAGTTGCGAGGAATCAATTGTGCGATGCAAATGAGTTTCAAATCCCCCTCTGCCTTTTGCTTTCATTATTTATTTATCTTTTCCCCTCCTCCACAGCTTTGCGCTGCATTATTCGTTCAGGGATGGCTTCATCTTCATTCAGTAGTGAAGAGGACAGGCAAATGTTTAAAGCTCATTACTAAAATATGTGCCAAATATGAACCCGTCTTTCTAAATGAAAAAAGTAAACAAAGCAAGTGTTAATCTAAAAGGTAGATCCTCAAAGGAAAGAAAAAAACAGACTCAAATATGTTGGGATCAAATAAGACTATAAAACTTGAGATTTTAGAAGCAAATACTGACACGTTTCTGGAAGCTAGAGCAAAGTTTAAGCGCACAACATAATGTGTAAATGATATAATTTACAAACAGCAACTTTGTTCTGAAAGTGTCTCAAGGTGCGTTTCCATTGCACAAAACTAAAGATGGCTGTTACGGTCCCTGAACAAAACACGGCTCAAAGAAGGAACCATAACATATTAGAGAGACCACCGCCAACAGCAACGTTTAAAAGTAAATGTATTTAAACACCAAACCAAAAAGAGAAGGGAGCCCCGGCCAAAATAAACTAAAGAGGAACAGTCAGACCAGCCACGGAATGGGCCGTAGGATCCAGACTGCTCCTCAAACCAAAATCCCAATAAATCAAGTAAACCGATAACAGGACTACCGGAGACTCCCAACTCAAACAACCACATTGCTCCGGTCGGCGGTGACCTCCTCTGGCTCTGCTCACTCCGCCTTTTGTGCCTCCGTGTGCAGGCAAGGAATGCCACTCCAGCCAATCACTACAGAGTACAAACTGAGAGACAGGTGAGTATAATAAAGAGGCATTAACCAGCTGACGGAGGTACACGCAACAATGGCAATAGAAATCCGCTAATGGAAACAAAACTCTCAATTATCACAGAAACGTTTTTGTGCTCTAATGAGGTGTTTTTTTTTTCAGACGTTTCGATATAAAAGTTTCACAAAACTGTCATGGAAACACTATTTGCATTTACATGTCCCCTGATGTGACAAATATCACTTTTATTTTATGAAAAGTGGTAATGGAAACTCAGCTTATGAACGCAGCAGGTAAATGCAACAATTTGGAACCAATGAGCAAAGAAAAAGTAGCATTGTACCCACCATGTAATGTTTGCTTTTTTTAACATTGTAAATGCTTAAATGGAACAAAAGAGTCATTCACATTAAAAATAATTATTAAAAGCTACAGTATGTCCTTTCTTTGGTCTTGCTAAAACAACATTCAGCAGTAAATTAGGAGAATAAGGAGTTCAAGAAAGCAATTAACTATAATATAAAAAAGAAAAAAACTACTAGGATCATATCCAAAATAAAACACAATTTTCAGCTTTGGCATCTTTAATCTTATTAAACTGCCACCAAAACAGAAAACTACAGGACATTTAAAAAGACAGAGATGCAAGAACAGTCCACCTGCATGGAGGATAAAATAAGCACACATGATAATGAGGATGACTATGAATACAGGAAACTGTGGAGTATATACTGAGGCAGGTGGTGAATAACACACTGCAAGTGTGTATGGCAATCAGGACCTGTATCCTGCTGCGGCCAGTCAGCAGCGACAAAACCGTTTTATTATATTTGATCAATTAATGTTACCACAGGAAATGTGACCATGCAACGCTAAAATACTAATACAATGACACACACACACAAATAACACACAAACTATGATCAGAAGATGGTAAAATCCACAACATGGGTACAAGAATATAACATTTTACAGAAATCCAACTAAATATCATGTTTCTACATTAATTAGTTATTAGCTTGCCTGGTTTCACTACATCTAACTATAATATAAAAAACATGTTTTGTGCATGTGCATAGAAAAGTTTAGTACTTGAGCGTGTGAGTGAAGCTTTTTTAGAAGGTGATGTGCCTTACCAGCTGGTAAGAGCCGAGCCTCACATTTGCTCTTGCTGCCTGTTTTATGCACAGCAGAAGGCAACAGCAGCATGCAACAGACAACAGTTGGCCAATCAAAGCCCCTGCTGCTGCTGCTCTGCGGGTTGGCTCCCATTAAATTATTTTTGATAGCATGCTGCTGTCTTACTGTCATGTCGGTAAAGAGTAATAGAACACCAAGTCAAAATGCACATACGTCATTTTATTACATTAAGACATCCTGTTTTAGTGCTTTTATTCCGTTAATGCTGCAGCAGTACTGCTGGCTTGCTATTGTTAATTTAAGTGGCTTACAAATCATCACCACTGATTCAAATAAATACTTATTGATTCTTTACTTGTCTAAAGCTGCCACAGACTATTCCCATCCAAGCCTGTCAAATGACAGAAATTTAACAAGCTACTTTGTCTCACACTGCAACATGCAGGCTTAAAAATAGCAATCAGATCTATTTTTTTTTTAAAAATCTGCTCTCTGTAGCTTAAGTTTTGCTTTATCAGCAGTTTTGTCAGCACACTTACATCCGATGTCTCAGTTTATGTCCCAACAATCTGATGTCCACTTTTTCTGTCTGAATTTTTTGATTTGCGACAGTAAAAGGAGAGAAAAATGTTTATAGCTTTTAGTTGCTAAGCAGAGTAAAAACACAATGCAGGGACACGTCACTGAATGCTACTTCTTGTTGAACACTATATATGAATACCATCAAATAGCTTAACATTGTTAGTGTGTGTGAACACACACCTACACTGTGAAAATATTAACACCTGATGGTAATTCCAATGGAAGGCACATTTTTTCAGACTTGGGATCAATCTTTTATTACCTCCGCCAAGGAGGTAACGTTTTCACCGGAGTCAGTCTGTTTCAGTCTGTTAGCAACATAAATCAAAAAGTTAATTGATTTGGATGAAATTTTCAGGATATGTTGGGAACAAATGATAAAGTTTTGGTGGAGATCCGGAAAAGATCCTGGATTCTGGATCACTTTGAAATGTTCAGTAACATTATGATGCTGCTTGGTGGAGGTCTGCGCTCTGAGTGCTTTTCTAGTTTATAAAGATTTGATCTTTAAATTTAATCTCTTAACGCTGATCTATCATTACAAAAACACAGATGAGTCTTTACAAACTAAACGGCAATCCCTGTGAACACAGCTGTTGATGTTGTAGCTTTATGGGTATTAAAACCTTCATACAAAGAACAAATAAAAGTAGCAAACTGCAATGTTGAATAAAAATCCAGCTGCAGAGGTTAATATAAAATCTAAGCATTAGTAAGCATGGGCCAATTCATTATTTTACAAACTATTTTTCATAAGAATTCAATTAAAGTGTGGCAGGGAGCTAAAAGTTGCACTGCTGAGCTGAGTATGGTGTTACCTTTCTAAATACCCAGAGGAGTGTATTTACAACATAAGCAGGCTTTTATTATTCGAGAGAGAGAGCACTTTAATCTGATCACGAGCACATTTCCTAATAAAGGTAGTGTATCATTCATTCATGCATCATTGTATTACTGTATATAGGGAAAAGTAGGCTTTACTATTATTAACTGGACCTGTTCAGTACTGGATCCAAACCAATCAAAACAGCGCTTTCTTTTTCATTCAGTTTTAAAAGGTTTAGAATTAATAATTTTTAATAATAAATTAATTTAACTTTCTTTGTCCAACTCATGTCGAGTGTTTTTAGTTTACTATAAAGATTGTTCTGGTGTACTTGTTCAGAGATCCCCAACCGTGTATGCCAATATCCTGCAGGTTTTTAAATGTGTCCCTGATATCTCACTCAGATGAATGGACCATTTCCAGGCTTGACCTTGACAAGATTATCTACTTTATGTAAATCAGGTGTGACTCAGAATCCAGAGAGAATGCATTTTTATGCAACGCTGATACAAGCAGACAGATCACAGGGTGGATGGTTTCCTTTTTAGCCATTTAAACCAGTTTGCTTCAGCTTGTGTGCATGTTATCAGGCCAAAGTCTCAAGGGTCAGTAAACTTTTGATCAGGGTTATTTTTTTTACATTTTCCATTGTAATTATGACTTAAAAAGTGTAAACACTGTCATTTGATTACAAATTGACTTCACTCGAACACTAACCATGACTGAAAAAAGAGTTTTTGTTTTATCATTCATATTTTCTGAAAAATGGCCAAAACAACAAATTCTGCAATGGTGTGTAAACTTATGAGCACAAATGTATGACAACACACACTGTATTATAGAGTTAAACTCTTTGGATATTATAAATGCAGTTTTTTAAAGTCTACTAAATGTTACATATTGCATAGCAGATTAATTATGGCATATAAAAGTTACCCAAGACTTATTTATTTATTTGAACATGTAAAAGTCTAAGTCAAATGTACAACTAGACTTTATTTTAGGTGACTTGAACAACATCTCTAGTGATTTAGTAATCTAGTGATTTCATAACTATGTGGAGTCATGTAAGTGAAAACCAGCAACAATGTAGTAAACAGTAAACAATTTTATACTAGTGTTTCTGCATTAAGAGCATTTGCTTTAGAACTGAAAACAGATCAGCCATTACAACATGGGGTATCTATAATGGAATTGTTTGGTGGAATTTTGTTCCAGAATAATTGACATGAATATTAGAAATACATTAAGAAATGTTTTCATTAATCGCACATTCTGTATTTATTTTATAAACAATATTGCTTAAAATGGGTATAAAGAGATTTTCCTTGACTTCTATTCATTAAGAATTCTGCCTTGAAAATCTAATCCATTGATTCTTCATATTTGCACATCTGCCCCGAGGCTTTAAAACATGAGCTTTATTTTCATGAAAGCCTATGCCCTGAGCGGGAACCTGCAGGTGGAGGCAGCAGAGGAAACATTAATGAGCATGTACAGTGGGGAGGTACAACTCCTGCAAACCTGGAAGGAAGAAAAATTTTTTTTTTTCCTTTTGCCTCATATGCCTGCTGAGCAATTTTCATTCAAGTCCATGGGTGCCATGTTGGAATCCATCATCAATTTCCACCTCATATAGTTAGAGGAATGTCAAAGAGATGTGAGAATACTGGAGAAATTAGAAAACGTAGTAGATGCAGCAGCGAGTGAGGTGGCTAGCATGCGGTGTCATGCTGCTGTTTTATTTATCATAAAATAAAAAGTATAAACATTTAAACAAGGAAAAACATGAAGATGGAATAATAAACAATTTCATTCGGTCAAATACAGAAGAAAATACAGAATACATTAATTTTCTTGTTCTGCAATTTATTATTTGTGTTATATTTTATTATTTTTGCACAAGTAAGTGTTTTTTCTTCTTTAGGACCACTGTTACAAAGGCTAAGTAAATAAATTGATTTGTTGGCCAGTTTTTAACTTCAATTAAATCTTCAACTTAAAAATTTACTCCTAATAATATCCTTACAACTTACAGTACTTAAAGATTTAATTGTTGGAATCCATAGATAACCTCTTATTACTGCTGTGAGGTAGCCAAAATATGCCCGCTATTCAAAATGATTGCCGCAGGTATTTCTAGCTAAATGATAATTTTCATAAATATGTGGGAGAAGCTGGTTCATTGCTATTACCACACAGATTTCTAACGTCCAGTGAAAAGGACCAGCCTTGACCCTTGTCACCTTCCCAGCAGCTAATAGCGCGGAATCATTGATAATTGGCAGGCAGCAGCATTTACAAAAGGCTCAGTGATTAATGCTAATTAAGAACAGAGAATGTGTGTGTGTGTTGTGCCGGTGAAGCCTTGCACATCTGACCTTGCCTGTTCTTTGCGCCTGGTCCCAGCAGAGGAGTTCAAGCTCAACCATTGAGCCTGTTTCAGTCAAATGAGTTTTTTGAAAGAGGGCAGGGGGTGTAAGCTCGCCTGCTTTGGACCTATGGTCTTCACACACACACACACACACACACATCAAGAAAGAAAAGCTGACACAGAGAAAGGAAGGGAGTCTGAATGGCGGATCTTCTCCATGGATCTGTTAATGTCTCCACTCTCTGAGCGCTAAGTCAGCACAGAATTGAATGACAGAGAGAGAGCAAGAGAGTGAAATCTGCCAGGGTGTCTGGGGGTGCATCTAAAGCAGGAGAAGACATGCAGACTGCAACTGTCAAAGCCAGGAGATGAGAAAGTGTCAGTCACACAGACCTCACAATTCAAAGTGTATGGTACGAGATAAAAAGTCTCTGTGAAGACATGAAACACATCAATGACATGCTGGTTTTGCATCAACATGTCTCGTTTCTACCCTTTCACTTATTAAACTGAGCATCTCTACTTAAATATATACTTTTGAATTCTAAAGCCCTTTTCACAAAACTTTGCATAGTCAGACAGATATGTGTGAATTTAAATGAACCAGGGTTGAATGAGACTCCTATGCCTCTGAGTCAGCGTGGGAGTGCTGCCTTTGTGAGGGCTTTTTTACCCATCAATGTGGTGTTGCAGCAGTTTGACATTGTCATTTTATATGCAACACTGCACACCAACTACCAAAGGTAAAGAATCGAGATCTCGTTATTCAAACACCACAACAGAGACCAGGTAAAGGTGCAGTGCCAAGTTATCATTTGTGAACTTACTAGCATGTGATTGGTCCAGGTTGTTGGGTAATTTGAGAACAAGTAATGTGGCTTAGTGGGGAGCACATTATCCAGACCAGATGGCAGAACTGATCTGTGAAAAAGGATTAAGTTTCCAGTCTCTCTTCATTTCCTTTTTACTGTCTGTTGACTGAGAAACACTGGATTATAATGTACATGTAGACCTCATCTGAAGTCATGCTGACTTGCTGAGTCAGCTGAACAAAATCATGTAAATGCTGACAGGATCCATGAGTGCTGATAGTAAGGTACACACTGAAAAGACAACAAAACCGGTGCCCCGCAATTCCCCTCATACTTTCCTCAACTACAAATGGAGGGGCTAGAGACACACTGGCTGTGTCTCACTCAGCACACTAACACTACTTTGTGCACTATATTTATGTGCGTAGTGCGTTCACACTGGCATTTACAGAAACGAGTCAGTGCACTGAAAGTACCCGGATGCTGCCCTAAAATTGGCTAAAAATCTAGTGTGAAACGATGGACACCTCACGCACTAAACCGACGCCATCTTGCTGACGGAGCGCAAAAGGAAATGCTAGACTTTCAAAATAATGATGGCAAATAATACGGAGGTGGAGGCTAATTTGTATAGACGTGAGTATGAAGTTGTTTCCTTACGGTTCTCATGTATACCGCAGCTTGCTACATATCCAACCATTGTTTGACATTGCGGTAACCGACCCAGTAGCCTACAGTTAGCACACGTAAATGTTAGCAGGTTTTAGCCGTTTAGTGGACACAAAACAATAATTTTGACTAAATAATATGTGACTTACAGTCACTACTGGTAAGTGTCCAACGTCCAGTATTCCATTTGAGACAGCACTAACCATAATGGTGCGCACTACAGGAAAAAAGGGCACAGTGCGCACTATGCACTGATTCCAGTCACAACGGGCGAGAGGCAGGGTACACCCTGGATAGGTCGCCAGTCCATCACAGGGCCCCTCTGAGATCAATAAAGCATTTTTCATTTTCATTTTCATTTATGTATGACACATCAGTTGAAATGTAACGTCAAGTTGGATTTGAGTTTTTACTTTAAAGGTGAATCCTTTTGCAAAAGATTACCCTGTTAAAAGAAAAAAGTGACACCAACAGGTGAAATCTTTCCAACACTTTTCTTCTTTTTTTCCAGAACAGTTACAGTTCAGTAGCATCTTAAGAAGGCCTGTGCAGACAGGGTCAATAATCACAGCCCGACCGGCCTCCGCTGGTCATTCCACTTCTCAGTCTCAGCATGTATGTTCATGTACAGAAGAACAGACTGAGAAGTAAATGGCCACAGTTGCTCTAATCAGTCCCACATAATGCAGCTTCCATGATCTCGTGGGGTGCATCTCCCCTCTGCAGACGAGCAACCACACCTACACACAGTGATTACAGTAACAAGGATTTTGATTCCCAGCTGAAACACAATGCTTTGGTTAGACTTCCAGTACCACTTATTCCTACAAAAGCAGCTGAGTGACTAATGTTAATGGTATTTATGGGACCAACAAGCTTTTGGGCTAGTATGCATCACATAAAAATGTTTCAGATAGTTATACATAATACTGCTGTTTGCATCACCTGCAACTTCCCTGGACAACCCTGAGACATTCCTCTGGATTTTGATTGAAAGCGGCCACAGGAAACCACTAAGCAACTGGGGATTAAACTTGTATACAAAATGCTCCTTATTCTGTTATGCATAACATATCCATTCATTAGATCAGCTTATTGTTACATTTAACAGAGATTTGGGGAATTTAATTTGGTATTGACAGTAATCACAACTAAAAATCTTTAGGAGAAGAAATTGCTCTGTAATGAAATGTGAAAAGCTTCCACATGAGGTCAGCTGGAACAGCTTGAAACAAAGATGCATCTTATAGTTTTAGTTTCCCTTTTGTTTTTACTCACATGGGAATAAGACAGTGCATGTTGGGAAAGGGCAGATTACAGGTATGTTTGGCTGCCAAGAGCTTTGTTACAGACAATGCTTTTATACTGATGAAGGCATGTCTGGGACTTAAGACGAGAACGATCATGCAAAGCAGCCATCAACAGTCATTTTGACAACATTTAAACTGCAGTCCACATTGTTCCCCCTGCTTTCATGTTTTCATACATGAACTCAACTAGAAGTTTTTCTGCCAGCAGCTGTAGGAACACATCTCAGCTGTATGGACTTCAGTGCAATTTTCAACATGTGCCTCCAGTTGTTCTGAAAAAAAACTGTATTTCCTAAAGTTTGACAGATTTTCTTACTTAGGTGCCCCATAACAAGAGCTATTTCATCCCATTATTACATCCTGTCTCTTCTCTGAGCTCTCTAAAAGTCAGTCTGATGCGGATGTTTGTCTTATCTGTTGCCTTTTCTTGTCCTTGCTTCCTCCATTGTCCGACTTGCTTGTACTTGTTCAAACAGCCAACTTGATGTGATTGATATCCAGATGCTGGAGAATGACACAGGACCATAAATAAAAACATGGCTGTCCACCATATGCCAACAGTACCACGGTGAGGTTTATCTGTTGTTGCTGGCTAGAGTTGGGATATTCCCACTTCATTATTACTTACCCAGTTAGCATTAGCTCAACTCATAGCAGCAGTTTTGCAGACTGCTTGATTATTGTTGAAGAAATACTCAACTACTTGTCTGAGAAAAATACTCAGATTCCCTCAGTTTGATAAGTGACATAGGTTTAAAAAGTGGAAAGGCAATTTATGGATATAAATAAGGTCTCATAAATCAAGACATGGTTAGGTATTTACAATTGCAAGGCTATTATGAGAAGTGCATTGAGACAAGTGCAGAGAAATTACATCCTATCATAAGACATTCATATTAGTAATTATACCCAAGGTTGTGTCAAATTTCCACAATTGTCTTATGGAGTCAAAAGAAGAGTCAACTCTGCAGGGCAAAGTGTGAATGAGAGCTGAGTGAAGAGAGAGAGAAGTGGGGAAGTGTGGAAAGCTCATCAAACGGTGACACAACCACTGAGGTGGTGAGAAGGTGTTACTTCACAACAACCAAAATTAAAAGTAGAATTCTGCAGCCATGTTGGAGATGCTGTAGTAATTTCAATTCAGAATAAACAAACATGTTCTGGAGTTAGTTAGAGCAAGAAAATATCGCTGTGAAATGATTCACTCAGCTCTCTGTGAGATATTAATGTATAAAAAAACAAACTAGTCTAGTATTGTGTCTCAGAGTTTTGGAATAAACGGTGTGTGCACAATGTTTGTGCATCGTAGCAGAAATCCTAACAATACAACAACTTACCTACAAACAGCCTTTGCAAAGGATGGGGAAAAATGTTATCATACAAAATTTAAAAAGTGTAAATAAAATGTTTATATGTTTAAATCACTCTCTACCACAGGCTTAATTCTTGCTCAACATATTCTCTGTTACCAAAT
>JBAMHV010000012.1:23864532-23879418 GCA_037177535.1 Pseudomugil gertrudae
TATATATGTTGGGTTTCACTCAATGTTTCGTCATGAAACACAAATCCTACAGTAAAGATTTCAACTGTGTTGTTTTTGTTTTCACCTCCATACAAGACCAGCTGATGTGCGGAGGAGTGACAGCCATGTGTATGACCCTCATATGGTTTAATAAAGGATACAAAACATCATCCACTGTGGCAGGCAAAGATGTTCTTAACACGGAGCTTTAAAAGGCCATAATAAAAGGCTCACATCATTGCAAGAATACCTTTGCCACAGCTTTCTAACTCATTTCACTGACACTTAACAAGAGCCAGGAGAGTATCCCACTTATTCAACATTACTCTCGTCCTGGCAGCCTCATTATCTTCACCACAGATTGATGGAGGATGAAGAGAGGAAGCGGACTACAGCCTTGACAAAGTCAGAGCTGTCAAATCAGATACGCCACATCTAATGATGTAGAATTAAAAAAAATATGACGTGTGTTAATATGTACATTATGAAATAATAATACTGATTCAGGTTCTTCCATCCTACTAGTTGGATTCTAAAATGAACATATTAGTTATTCCACGAGTGTCCGAAAATTGGGCCCGAGCCGATGGAGTTGAAGAAAGCGCTGACTGACACAGCAAGTCTTGTCTGGACCCCGTGGAGCTCGTTTGAAGTAGCTAGTGATGTGCTGTTATTTATGCACAGCGAGACCACAGAGACCACAAGCAGAGCGCTGTGTGACCCACATTCAGCAGACTTTAAAGGGCTGCTGGTTGCCGAGTTTAACAGAGGGCAAAAGTACACAGAGGGCACGGCTGTTTCATCAAGCAGCCCGAACTGAGCAGACAGGCAGGAACAAAAGAACAAGAGAGCAGCGAAATCTTTTATTAAAGATGGAAAACCAGCAAGAAGCCTTGATATGTTCGCAAATGTAGGTGGAAATGTATTGATAACAGTCAAGTTCTTTTTATTTATATGATCATAGTTATAATGATCCCTGCAGATGTTGCTCGATGTTTACTGCCACATGATGACAAAGCAGCTTGCTGCTCATATTCTGCCTCGCGTGCAGTGAAATGAAGCAGATGAGTGAACAGTAAAAACATTTGGTTGTAAAAATACACAAAACTGGAAATTTGAGGGAAATTATTTATACAATATGAGCAAGAGGAGAGTTCCCATTGGGTCTGACTGATTCTTCTTAAAAGGAGAAAAAAGATTTTGTTGCATTGCAGCTTGAAGATGATTTCTCCAAGCTATTGCTGGCATCATATCAGCATCTCCCTGCCTCCAGCATGAGGGATGGGGTGTTGGGTCAATCCTCTCTTCATTAATCCAGCTCCCTTCTCTCACAAAGATCACTAACTAGAAAGACCAGAAAGTCTCTGCAGCTTTCTGTCTTACTGGTTAAACAGGGCACAGAAGGCCGTGAGCCTCTACTTTTTAATGATGTTCTGAATAATGCTGCCTTTATCTGCAAACAGAGCGTTGCTGGGGGCAGAGTTAAGTTCCGCCCTTAAATACATTCAACATTATGTTGAAATGCATTTTCTTCTATATTGTGCAGCCCAAAAATGCAGTATTGTGCCAGAGTCAACCCTTCATAAGGAAAATCAATGAAACCAAACAAGCACCAGATTATGGTTGAAATCCATTTAATCCATCTTTCTTTTGCTTTATTGATCCAGAACTTCAGATCTTTATCTCATCATATTAGGGAGATTGTTTGAGTTGAATCACTTATTACTTTACCCGGTCTAGTTGTCCAGGTCTTTCTGAACAGCAATGGGATGTTTTGAAGATATTACCTGGCAGTTGTGATCCCTGCTATTTATTTCATGTTTTACCTTTTGAGGTAGTTTTAAATGGCAGCAAACAGTTTTGTTTTTGTTGCCGTGCTTTTATCTAAACTTAAGTTGGCTGCCGACCGACTAAACAAAGCGGCTACGTTTAGGCGTAACACAAATAAAGCTGTCTCGTAGAAGAATCACAGATGGGAGTTTGGGTCAGATTCTAGCTGTGGGAGCTGTGGGAGCTGTGGGAGCTGTCCAGCAGCCTTAAAGATGGACATGTAACATTATTCAAATCTATCCAATAATATCATGTCTTGTATTTTTACTCAGTTTGGAACAACAATTCTATGAATGCAAACAATAGTATTAGACTGGCTTCATGCAGGAAGATTTACTTTATTTACTTTTTTGAAACATAAGACGAACAGTGGACTAGCATTTACCCACTGATGATATCACAATCAATACTGTTTTGCTTCAGGTTGATGGCTAATTTCTAAGCTTTCTGCACCAGATTTCAGTTTGTAAAAGCAATTTGATGTGGAAGAGTTTTGGATCTTAGTGCCTGAAACTTTAGAGGGTCAGCATCGATTAAATATTGACTTCAAAATCAAGTTGAGTGTTTCCAGAGAAGGGCTCTACTGTACTGTCAAGCCTGGCTCATGAGGGCCTGACAAGAAGGAAGCGGGCCAACAAGGGATGCCAATTAAAGTATCATTTATTTAAAGAAAATAACCAAATTAAGCAAATTAAGATTACCAGTGTATCCTATATATGTAACCTGTAGCATCAGTAGTGTATGAGGATGATGTTTGAGGGAAAGTATTGATCTAATGAGTGAACAAACAAATGAAATGGCTGACAGGCTGCTGACCCCCGCAGGTGTGAGAGACCTGGTATTTAAGCCCAAGTGGGCCACCCCCCCGCCAGGTAGCGTAAGACAACTGGAACAGCAGACCGGCCACCTAAGAAGAGGAGGACAGAGGCGGAGAGAGAGGAAAAGGCAGAGCAGAGGTAGACAAAATCCAGCCTGCTGTGGGGTTGTCACACTACGATGAGGTAGACCTTAATGAAAGTGCTTGAATGAACAGGTGTGCATCATATTTTATTGAGCTCGACATAAAGCAGCACATCCCAGCTTAAACTCCAACGATGCCTCACACAGACTGCTCTTTCATCAGAATTTTGTTCTCCATGAATCAACTTTAAACAATCTGTTTTCAAGGAGACGTATTGACTCAGAGTTTGTAGATGCAACAGATTTTAGCAGCGTTTGGAAGATAAAGCTGAATGAAAGAAAGCTCAGAGATACGACACATCAGTGGAGCCATTGGAAAACTTCACTGAGAAGCTGTGGAGTCCGGTGTTTTTAAACATTACAAATCTTCTTTTGGGTGGTTTCTTGACATCACACAGTGAGTGTCGGCACAGAGCCAATAATACTTCCTCCATGACACGATTCACATTATTTCTAATGGTCTTCTCCCAAACAGGTGAATCACCCGGACGACTACTCAGTGTTGTGTTGACATGAGTGAAGCAGGCTGGATTTTCCTCCATGTACATGCCGATGCTGGCAGGCTGTCAGGAGGGAATTAATTACACACTCACAGATTCACAGTTCTGACTGCAAACACAATGAGTTGAACACAAACAAACAACGGTCAGCATTCGCTCGTGCGGATGAAGAAAACAACACCAGTCATTATCTACGCTTCTCATCTCTCGTTTGTCTCCGCTGCTCCACTTTGCCCAGAATTTGCTGACGGCCTTTATTGTGCCATTCAATATTAAAGATGAAAATTAATCCGATTTCCGTTTCCAACAATCCAACTTCCACCAGACATTCCCTCTTCTTCCTATGATTGTAAAAACATATAACTGCATCCTGGTTATGAGAGGCATCTTACTCAGATAAATGACCAGAAATGATTAAACCTATTAAATATTTCTTTAACAGGGTTTTTGTGTGTGTGCAACAAATGTAACAGTGAATAGATGTTTGAACAGAAAGGCTTATATGTGGCTACATTGCTCCTATATAGCTTCAACAGCAGTAAGTATTTTTAAAGTTAAGTGACCAAATGAATGAATATCATTACATTTCCCTCATATTTTACTACTGGCTAAGAAATAAAGGCCTTTATATTCATCTGAATGCACTATGCCATATCACTACTGCTTTTTTTGCATTCACCAATTCATTCATATAGCTGTATGAACAATATTTGTCATAATGTCAAATGACCACACAGGTTTTTGGTTGAAATATTTTTTCCTAATAAGTTGCTTAGAAAAAGTGAAAGGATGTAATATTGTCTTTTTCATTAAATGGGGGTGTTCTAAGTGTCAGAACCACGAGGCGTTAGCCCCAAACTCTGTAGGAGTGTGAACACACAGCTGTATCTCATTTCCAGCTGCAGCTTGAAGCCTGTTTGAGTTCTAAAGTTATGATAAGCACATACTATTTCTTAACAGGACAGATATTTATGTGCAATAACTAAAAAAGTATTTACTAACAGATGTGACATGAGTAAAGTGCTGCCTTTCAGTAAACAGGAGGCATCACTCTGCAGTGATACCTGAACTAACTGTGGTCATTGTTCCATCATTTTACTACAGCTGGATATATTTTAGAAAAAAGTATATATATATATATATATATATATATATATATATATATATTTTACAAAATTATATTAAATATCATGTACACGCATAACCGGGTTACTGTAAAACCAAATATCCTGCCACTCCATCTCAAAAGGGTCAACACTACGTTGTTTTGAGAAAATAAACCATCCACACTTAACGGCATTGTTAAGCATATTCAGACTGCGGTCACGAGCAATAACACAGGTAGCACACGTGATGTCAGAGCATTTTTAACACAGGAACTCACTTTTTTAATCCCAGAATGTAGTTAACATGTCCACATGCAGATGCACAAACGGAGTACATGTAAATGACTTTGGTGTAAGGTTTTGAAAAGAATAACTTTTAATGCTGTAAATCTGAGCTTTCACATGGATGATTGTAAAAAAAAATCCACTTTGTTTTGCATGATACCCTGCAACGTGGGAACAAGGCCTTCGTCTTAAAAGCATTAAAAAAATCAACATAGTAGGTCTGAATTTACTGCTCATACAAATGACGTGAATAAAACATGCAAATGGGGGGAAAACATGTCTCTGTCTTTGACATGGTAAACGTTTCTTTTATCAAAGTAATATCAATATTTTTACTAACAATTGGGTATACTTTCTTTCTTTTTTGATTTCTCGCTTGAAGAGCCAACCTTAGCAACATTTTGCTGGCCAAAACCTTTGAGAGAATAATGAATTGGAATATATTTCTGGAGCTAAACAATTTCTCATCATGAATTTTACAAATCTAGATAGCAGTGCTACAATAAAAGCAAGGAGAGGGGAGACCGGGGACATTTGGCACAGTTACCCATAGATGGTTCTGATTAAAGAAACCACAGTTTTCACCCTGACTGTTCCACCTACATCTCTGATGGAGGCTCTCTCCAAAATATGGAGTGGTTCCCCTTCTGTTTGTCTCCCTATTTGAAAAAGAAATGAATATATGCAACTAGATTTTTTAGAAAATGAAATTATTCACTGTATCCTGCTTTGAACACCTCACACTAATGCATACAGACACACACACACACACACTCACACAGGTAATCATCCTGTCTCTGCTTTGATTAACTTGATTAAATGTAATAAATTAAAGTAAGAATGAATAAAAAAAACTGTTAAAAACATTGTTGTGTGGTGTGTATTTATGCTAACACATTGTGTTGCAACCGTCCCCCTGCTAGCCAATCAGGGCAGCCTGTAATCTATGTTAACTGAAAGTTCAAATATCACTTATTAAACCATATAAGTTTGACTGGAATCATATTAACAGGGACAACAGTTTAACAAAAATAAAGCTCCAGAAAAACATACTTTCATACCTTAAAAACTGTTTTTCTTCTATAAATGACATCTGTGTGTGTGCAGTGTGTGTGAGCATTGTAGTTTGTTTCTGTTTGGAGAAAAAGCTTTGCTGCAACCATCCCCTGTTGCGATTGTCCCCGGTCTCCCTAAATGATTTTTTTTAACTCTATGGCAATGCAGCAGAGCAGTGCACATTAGGTGGCAACATTTAAATGGTTTTACTAACACACAAAGTACACATTCTACACAACTTTCCTACTTTCAGTCTTTGTACTTCTGACCTATTTTAATGTCACACTGACATTCATTAGCCATCACTGTTCTGCATCATCTTGAGAAGCCACACTTCACAACATTTTTCCCACCATGATTCATTGTGGAAAATTCAGTGAATAAAGTCAAAATGAAAATGATCGAAAACAAAGAACAGTATAAAGAAATGTATCGTTCATTGACAGAGCAATAGATAAGCAAACACCAGGCTGACTTCTGCTGTCTGGAATGATCTCAGAGAGGAGACAGGGCCCAAATTTAATCTCAAACAAGAAGCTCGAACATAAAAAATCTTGAAGCCCCACATTGCTTCTTTACCTTTAAACAAAGACATCAGGCCAGTGGAACATTTCAAGTGAAAAAAAGCCCTATTGACGTAAAACAACCAATATGAGATATATGCAGTGGAAAGGGATGGACTGGTGACCTGTCCAGGTGTACCCCGCCTCTCGCCCGTTGTAAACTGGGATTGGCTCCAGCCCCCCCGTGACCCCGTTCAGGGAAAAGCGGTAGAAAATGGATGGATGGATGGATGGAGTGGAAAGGTGGCAGTCAGAAGTGATAAACACCCAACTTGAAAGAAATGTATTTTTACTCACATGCCGCAGACATTTATTTAAAAATCCTAAAAGGTAAAAACTCACATTCTATTTTTTATCCATTAAAAATGTATGTAAACTTTATTCACCCAAATAAGTTTATTCATATTGTGATCTTTCACTAGTAACCCAGCCATGAGGTCAGCAACATCATAAAACCATGCACAAAGGAGTTAAAAACATGAAGGTGGACTGTAAAGTTTCAGCTCATACCATTTAGTTTCAGTTCAGTGCACCTACAACACATAGTCTTATTGCATAAATTCCAAAAGAGCAGCTCCAAGTCCTATGAAGAGTTTCAAATACTAGAATAAAAATGGATCAAATTTGTTATTTAGGTAAAAAAAAGTTGCACACTGGAATTCCTGTGTGCATCCCGAGTTAAGCAAGAAGACAAACAGTGGACCAATAAAACTATACTAAATAAAACCTGAGAGCTTAGAGCTTTTTAATCATAGACAAGAACTGCATGTATCCCAAAGACGCAGGCATGTGAGAGTGCTCGTTACCAATCACCAACGGTTCGGCTCAGCTTGCTTTCAGCAGATTTCCCAGTGATGCATCACAGTTCTGCTCATAGCGTTTACTGAAGGTCTGTTCTACTCAAAGCACAGCTGAAAAGCACAACGCAGAGTTAAGCACCTGCTTTGTAAATACGTACCTTCTGCCATCAGCAGCGCTAACAGTGACTGATATTATACTAACAATGAATCAGTGTCTGCTCAGACTCTCCCGTGCAGCTGCAGAGTAACCTCGCTCAGACATACGGATACAAAGAGGCAGGCTGTCTCCCATCTCGCCACAAATTTCAGTCCTCGGAAGAGAATGAACACATTTCCATCCACAGCATGGGCTGGAAACGGGGCCAAACTGTGTTAGTCAATTATCCGTTTGTTTAATACTGCATGTTAGAAATTTAGACCGTCACTGTTTACTTTTTTTAGTGCTGCTACTATCACAGCTACCGGTACCTTTCCTGCATCTTTTTATTTATTCTGCAGAAGGAAAACAGTCAAAGGGTGGAGCTCCAAATCCGTTTCTTTTATAATATGCAGCGAGGCATGCACACACTTTGGACACAGAGAAGATGACAGAAAAAAGAATGAATATTGCGCTACAAATAATGCTTGTAGCACACCATCCCCTCTGCATGCTCTGCAGGTAAACAGTGGAAGGTGCAGAATCAGAAATAATGCTGTGTATTTGTGTGTTGCTTTAAACTGAGCAGGGCCTGTGATCCTTGGTCTGAAGGAGCTATGTTATCCCCAGACACACTTCCTGCACACACAGCAATACTGTGGAACTCAAGCCTGATTGGAGAGGACAGACCGGTCCACTAGTGCCAGCAGAGTGTTCAGGATTCGGCATATATGATAGCATCCTGGCAGGGACATCGGTCTGCTGGGTTCTGATTGGCAGCGGCAGCCAGCATAGCTCACGAGCCCCACACCTGATGACAAGGAGGTTCAGCCAGATAAGGCTGTCTAGATGCTGCCCACATGACAGCCAACCGTAATCATACATTCTTCTCAAAGTGCTGCCAGTACCCTGAGTGTATCTACACCAAGCTGGAAGAAATCACTCCTCAGCCCAACGTGGCTCTCTCCAGCTCAGCGGAGTGATGGACAGCCAAACAGGCAGGACAGCCTGGTGGACAAATATCTTGTGCTTGCTTGCTCCTCCATCACAGAGGACCTGTGTCAAAAGCATCGTTTGGCAAACAGACTTTAAAGCCTAATGGCAATACGATCGTAAGCAGACAGCTGCTTAGAGAGAGGCATTATTAAGTATAATGAATGTCAGTGTACCAAGCGTGTCCGACACATCAGGTGCCAATTACCAAGGCGGACCTTGATTTTGTTCTAAACTCAAGGCACTGAAGAGGAGCGTCTGTGGCCTAACTGACATTTCCCTCATTAACCGGGAGAAACAGGAGGAAAAGCCAGCGACCATCCTTGCCTCTGGCCCTCTGTGGGCCCTTGCTGGGGCACTGGGACACTCATCTTCCCCACTATGACTCCGCTGAGCTCACTTCTTACCTATTATTGATGAGCTGGAGGGTGAATGGAATATGAATTGGAGACAGTTAGAGTGACATTTGGAGGTGATTAGATCCTCTTGTGCACCATAGCTGTGGTGTTTGGCTGGACGCTTCATTCATTAGTCAGCTGTGAAAGGGGCTTCAAATCTTTACGCAAAAAGAGGTAAATAAAGCATTCATGGATATTATTGCCTCGGGCAGCCTGAGCAAACACTATTGATTTTTCTGGAGCATTCTAAAATAATGGTCACAGATGTGTCAAGACATTCATCAAAGCGCGTCTATGAGCCAAATCCTCCATGCAGTAAAAAGCCAATATGCAGCTCTGCTCTCTCTGAGCAATCAGAAATTTGCGCCAGTGTTAGTAGTGACACTTTAGCTTCTTGTTACAATATACTCGAGCAAAAAAAAAAAAAAAGCACACACACACACACACACACACACACACACAACACACACCACCCCACAAACTGTAGCATTTTTCCTTTCACTGAAAACATGTGCTGCTTTCTTACCGTGTGTTTCAGGCTCCAGCTTTTATGGATAGACCTGGCACACAGTGGATTGTGCTTTCTAATTTAAAACCTGGACTCAATATACTCCTCCTCAACTTGAAGAATATTGCAGCTGCAGCTTTATAAATTCTCAGAGGTCCGGTCTCAAACCAACAAGCCTCAAGGTGCATGTTGTCTTCTCTTCTAATAATATGTAATGTACTCACCACTACAAAGCAGATTCTCCCAAGGCACTGCTCACTGTCTCACAATATATTCTCGGTCGAACTGCGATGCTGATTATTAGGCCAATATCTCACAGTGAATGGCAAAAAAACAACAGCCGGAGGAGAACGGTGACCGCAGGCTTTCTATATCTGTCCATACTGTGCTTTATCGAATCAGTATAGGAGGTCATGTGAGAAGCAGCCACACACACAGAAGCAGGTTAACCATGAGAGGAGGTTCTTGGAAAAGAGGGAGTTATTGTTGTAAGGGAGTGGGCTATGGATTACGTCTGATGTATGCAACCTTCATCAAATAACCACCTGACCACCAGTGAGTGGCTGGAGAGGCAAAGACAGGTGTAGGGATGAAGATTTGCAGATGGTTGTAGAGCAGCTTTCGCTTGGATTGTGCCACGTTACAGCTGCGAATATCACAAAATAAAATAAAACAGTAGCATTACAGTGTATTTGCACCTCTGAGTGACACCGATGTGAACTCAGTCATTCCGATCTAATTTTCTTTGTGTAAAGCTCCTAGTTAACTGAGATTATGTTTGTTTGTTGTTGCTTTTGTTTAAATCTCTACTCGTGTGGTGGTGTGTCTCAAATCCTGGACAAGCAACTTTTAGCTGAACAAACCAAACAGTTACAAGAGGATCTAAAAATATTTACTCACCTGATTAATGAATTGGTTCAGGTCACCGAGTTCCCAGCAGATAGCAAAAAGAGAAGAGAAGAAAACATGTTCGACATTAGCAACAAATGAACAGCTTTGGGATTGATTAATTGGGCATAACTTTAAAGATCTTGTACGTGTATGGAAATACATTTATCTCATTAGTGTGACAAATGTGCATTCCATACATATTTCAATTCACACATGAAAATCAAGCCATTTGTACATGTGTGAAATGACTCTCCTCGTGCATACATAACACACCGCGCACACTTCATGTTCAAACAGCTCCCTGTACATACAAACGCTTGAATGCATGTGCATGTATGGCCTGAAGCGCATGGATCAGACACATCTGTGAACATTTCAGCGGTATGTGCATGAGTTTTGAGACCTCACATACTGGATTTACATGCTCGTGGAAAGCAGTTTGTATTTTACGGCTTTCTGTGACAGAACAGTCCATCACTCCTGCATCGTAGGTTTGTGTGCGAACTTCAACAATGTGCAGGTACCCAAAGTTACTAGCAAAGAGAAGGGGTTGTACATTTGTTAATCATTTCACCCCATTTAATAATTTGTGCAATTTCCCCATGGGGGAATCGTATTAGTGTTATCGTACCAATAGACTGGATAAATAATATGATCAGTAATCCAGAGATGGGTTATTAATGGTTTGCACTTCAACATACTAGAAGGAAGTAAAGACTTCTTTCACTCATTGTACAACACAGGTAAAAGAGACGCATCGCTACCAGCCACTACAATTACTTTATTTCTCACTGTAATGAGAAAAAGACTCATACTAGAAGTACCATTTGCACACCAGCTATGCTAACTAAATCACACTAAAACTAATATCATGAGCTTTTGCAAGGCTGCAAACTGAAAGATACACAGCTGTCATGTTAAATAATGAGAAAACAGAATGAAATATACAACAGCTGATGGAATCTGTTCCACTAAAATAAAACTTTACATTTTTCATCCATGTCACTGCGTACACCAGACGACAACAGTAGGCTACTGAAAGCAGACCATAAGTTAATGGATGAGTAATTTCTTCTTGGTGTAAATAATGACTTCAGAAATGTTATTTCGGTCACGAGACTTTGACTAAAATAAAATCAAAATTAACTGTCAAAATGTAAGAATACTCCGATTGGCTTGCAAGCTGTTGTAAGTCGCCTCTCATCTGCCAATCTGGGATATGCTCCAGCTTTTCCATCACACTGAGATGTGGTATAAGGATGTGAATGAGTTCCTTCTTAAACACTAGTTATGTAACTTGTTGCTACCAGATGCCTCGTAGGTGGGATATGACACTTAATAACTTTCAAACATTTACACATTTTATATACTATTAAAAATCTTCATCCATCCATTCATTTTCTACCGTTTATTCCCTGAAAATCTATTATTAAGAATTTAATGTTGTATCCATCCAGGATCCAGTAAAGCAGTCCACGTCTACAACTAATCTTTCATCCATAAAAACATATTTTGGGTAAAAACGGGCAGATTTAAAGGGGCTAAGAAGCCATATGAAACCAGGGAAACAGTGATTTAGGGAACTTAATGCGATTTATATCAATAAATAGGACAAGAAAAGCAGACATGCACTTCATGAGGCAGTAAGACCACTAGTACACACACTGCTGAGAACATGATAAATATTATTGTTATTATGGCCCAAATATAAGATCATTGTATTGCTTTGATGTCAAATAATTGTTCTCTTTCATTTAGATATCATTGTGTCATTTTTGAGAATTTCTTCAACCATAAAAAATAAAAATCTATAATAAATAAATAACATCTTTCCCCACAACAGCTGTCTCAATGAATGACATATTGGACCTCTGGGGCTTTGGAAGCATTCTGGAAGCTATTCACAACACGCATTGCATCATGCAAGCGTCTGAAAATAATTGCTGCTCTGTTGTGTCCTGTTCACTGTAACATCCCAGCACCATCAACACTCAGAGCCGCGATGCGACAAAACCTCTGGAGGTCTACAAACACGTTCTCTCTGCTGCAGTACCAATTAGAGAGCTTCACCTGCCCAGCAGGGAATGGAGTCAGAAGTCTTCAATTAGTCAGAACTGTGCACTACAACTGTCATATCACTCTTCACAAATGGCCACTGAGGCCAGCAGCCACTGCCTAAAAGCCTTATGTTTCGATGACCATCACACCTCGCTTGAAATGTTCACCGCGCTTCGACAGGCTGCCGCTCCGACTCCTCCAAAGAAGACACGCACCATAAATACTGCATGTCAGACAACTTTTAAGCACTCTCTACTATAAGTAAACCGAGGGACTGAGAAGGAGCTGAACATTTCGTGACAACTTGTGAGTAACGATGATGGCAAACGCGCAAAGGTTTGTGGTCCAAGGTTGTAGTAAAACTTTGGAGAAACTTGAAATGATCAACCTGAGCAACCTGTTTGTTTCTGACATCATCAGTTTCTGACCATTAACTAAAGAAAATGTTTGGCCAAGGCTGAGAGTTTGCTCTCCTTCTAATTCACTGATATTTATGTAGGAGTTTGAGCGGGTGTTTGGTCGTGACCTAGCGGTGGGAGCTTTGCTCCCAGGGGCCTGTTGGACAGTCCAGGCTGGTGACACATTGATGTATGAGCTCCAGTTTTTGCTCCCTCTACCCCTCAGCACAGAGAAGCAGGTGTGCTGATCAGTGCCACTTGATCTGTCAGTCGGATGGATAAAAATAGCCTTGGAGATTGAGCTGGGAGCAAGAATCGCCTCACTCTTTGGTGGAAACTCAATTGACTTTGAAAGGTTTCCAGAATGTTCTTGACCACGGTAAATGAGCCAAAGACTTCTCAAGGTTGAACATCTTAAAAGCAGCTCTGCAGCCATCAGTAAAAGAGAAATGACAAGGCTCATCTAACGAAAAATTCCATTAATCTGGCATGAACGCTTACTATATAAGACCATCTTAGGTCACATTGACACCAGACATGTTTAGTCTGGTTTAACTGAATCCTGGAGCATTTATCTTCTTGGTTCGGTCTGATTTGGTTTATGTGAATGTCGGCTTCGAACTCTGGTGCAGACCAGTCAACCGCCTGGTTCGTCTGGTAGGGGTGGTCTTAGACTGCTGACAAGTGAACTCTAGATGTAGTAGAGCGGGTTATTTCCTAACCAGCAAGTTAGTGGGTCTGGCGTCTACATGTCGAAGTGTCCTTGAGCAAGACACTGAACCCCCAGTTGCTCCCAGTGCTGCGTCACTGGTGTGTGAATGTGTGTGAGCGTATGGGTGAATGTGTCGAATAGTGTTAAAGCACTTTGAGTGCACTGATGTGTAGAAAAGAGCTGTACAATTACAAGACCATTTACCATTTACTTCTGGTGTGAACTCTATCCACAACAATCACAGGGAGAAAGGCATGTTTTTTAGGTAAACAGATGTAATAATAATACTCTGCATGAGGTTAAACATCGTGACCTGCTTTAACTTTAGAGCAAATTATTATTTAACATGGTCATCGTTTATTGTCACAATGTTATGTCACACATACTGTACACAATAAGGTGCACAGTATGCAGCCATATAAATTAAGTTATATTATTAATAAATATAATTAAAATGACATTGTCAGCTGTGATCAGGGTATTTTCTGCTACTTGCAGATTTTTAGAAAACAAAGTGATGGTTGGATATAAAATGCTTTATCTGTTCCTGTTGGAGGACATGGCACATGGAAGACTCTGGACTGAGCAAATTGTCAGTGATGATAATCGGAGCTGGTTCCGACTGCCCCGTGCTGTGCACCAGGAGGAGCCACAGCATGCCAGTCCCTCTGCAAGTGCTGAAAACCGGCATCTTCCAAAGTAAACTGGCTAAAAAGTTGGGGATGCTTGCTCTTTTTTTTTTTAACCCAGAGCGCAGAAGAACAGAACTATGTGCACCACAGCCGGACACTCTGAGGTACAGTGAGTTACTGGACTGATGAAGGGCAGGCCGAGGTACCTCTAAGCCACAGGAGGAAACCTGTTGCACACCTGCAAAGGGGTGCAAGATAATGAGGGCATGTGCTATATAACATGGCACTAAATGAGAACGAGCCACGAACAACTAAATCTAACTGATGTGCCTGACCTCCAACTCGTCCCCTCATATCAGAACCGAATCTAAAGCGATGCAGTTATTAAATAATTCAGATTTATTCTCAGGTTTTTGATTTAGGGTCATTTCTGCAGGACGTCTATATATCTCCCCACCTCCTTCATGGTACTGATTGTGATCCAGCTGCTGGAGGACATGAGGTGTAGTGGAATCCCTGTCCTCACCCTGTCCAACCAGCTGCAGCTGTGTCAGCAGGGACACACAGGAACAACAATGTTTTAACAGTAAATAAACAAGAGTTTACACATACATCACCGTGGTCTAATCTGTATAACAGTATTTGGTGCCATGTGATTTTTGGGATCGTTTGACCTTTGTGACGTGAACCGGACCATCTGAGAAACTGCAACAGTGTATCATAATTGCTTTGGGTTGAATCAGAAAATTGACCTTTTGGTGTGAACCCGACCTTAGGGGTCTTAATCTAAACCACATGTGTCAAGATCCAGTCCTCGAGGGCCGGTCTCCAGCAGGTTTTGCTGTTTACCTGCACTAACACACCTGATGCAAATCAAATAGATCCAACAGCTTCTTGTCAAACTATTAAGTGATTTCAGTCAGCTGTGTTGGAGCATGGAGACAACAAAAACCTGCTGGATACCGACCACCGAGGACCTGAGTTTGGCCAAACTATGATTCATTTGAAAGAAACTGCTTTAAAAACTGAAAATCCCCAGTACCATTAAAAATGATCTTCT
>JBAMHV010000012.1:23879518-23893819 GCA_037177535.1 Pseudomugil gertrudae
TCATTGGAGTTTTAAAACAATGTTTGTTTTTCATCCTTTTTAGTTTTTCTCTTTACATCCAGGTTATTCATTTAACTAGCATAACGATCATTACCTGTTGTTGGTTACAGACAAATTAGGGTTGTTTTTTTTTGTTTGTTTTTCTTTTGTTAATAGGAATATTATTCAGCGTTTGCTTGGTCATGGCAGCCTGTCATTTCTCTCCCCGGCTCTGTTTGTCCAGTGTCCTTCCCCGAAGCAAACACAATGCTATCAGTGGACAAACAGCAGCAACCGCTGTCAGTCTGTCACACAGAAAGAAGC
The DNA here is from genome assembly GCA_037177535.1 of Pseudomugil gertrudae. Classification (NCBI taxonomy): domain Eukaryota; kingdom Metazoa; phylum Chordata; class Actinopteri; order Atheriniformes; family Pseudomugilidae; genus Pseudomugil; species Pseudomugil gertrudae. Next base: position 23,879,822 of record JBAMHV010000012.1, read on the forward strand.
AATCTTCATAAAGTAAAGCTTCATTCTGGAAACATTTTTCCTTGCATTCCCTTTTTTCTTATCAGAATTAAAGCTCTCTATTTTACACACACAGTTAGAAATGTGCAAGTCTTTCCACATTTCCTCACTTGTCCAACTTGCTTCACACAAAGGAATCAGTAACCCTAATTATAACACAGATTAATGTGTTTGTCACTTCATTTTATTTTTATTTTTCTGTTTTTATTCTTCATCTTACTGGTTTTTTACAATCTGATTGACTTGACATGGTGTAGACCAGGGGTAGAGTCTGTTCTTTAAGATCTACTTAACATCCTGCAACTGTCCTGTAACTTAGGGATGCACCCCATCTTCAACTCGTGAATCAGATAGTTTAATCCCCTCATCTGCATCCCAGTCAGGTCTGCAGAGGCCTAGTAACGAAGTAAAAGTAAGAGACTTATTTGATTCTGATGTGTTAAAGCAGGGATCTAAAATCTAACATCTAAAAGTTGCCGGATGGTAGAACACGAGGACTAAACTTGGGCACCCCTGGTCTAGGTGATGCTAGCTTCTAAAAAGTGCATAACTCTGCTATTTTTCTCTGAGGATCCTGATCAAGAGAGATTCAGTGCAGAGACTGTGAGATGGGAACGAAGCTGCAGCATCAGCAGCTTTCATTGTGGAGAGGCTGTAGAGGCTCTCGTTGTTTGAAGAACAGGCAGCTATTACACCAAATGGATGCTCAGAGTAATTAAATGTGCTCTGTTCACCTTCTTGTTCTTTCCTCTTGTCTCGACCAAGTCTTAAATCTGAACAGATAGGTTTGAAGGAGTGTTAAAGTCAGTTTGTTTGATCAAATCTTTACTTTCCTTCCAAGTCGAGCAAAATATTTTACCTTCTCCTTTCTTAAACCTACCTTAGCCTTGCAGTTTTAACTGCAGCTCTTAAGGAAAAAAACACTCACATGAATATTCAAATAGGCTGACATGATTATGTTCATGATTATGTTCAGGCACAAGTCCTGAAATGAATTTGTTATGTTGTAGCTTTGTTCCTTTTGACTGACTTCACTTTTAATGAGCAATTCTCTATTTCATTTCCACTTGACACGCTTCTACTCAAGTCTGTCAAAGGTACAAAATAAGGTAGGAAGAGGAAGCTTGTTTAATTAGCGACACATTTGCTATAGTCCCATTTGAAACTATTTTAAATTTTGACGCTATGACCGCGATTACCCTTGCTATTAACATAAAAGTGAGGCAATGGCCCATTAAATTCAGGTTCTTGAGTAAACACTAAAGCATTTTCAAATGACAGGGAGACACGGGCTCGGCAGGTGGTGCGGTTAGGCTGAAAAACAACAAGATATCTGGCTGTCTAATGCATTAAGACAACAAATGAGAAGAGCGGTCATCACAGCAATCAGCCTACTGAGACATCACTAAATCGGGCATTAAGTGTCTCAAACTTGAAGTGCTGACTCACTTACTCCCCGAGGGTCTCATTCATAATTTGAAAGGCCATGCTGATCCCAGATCAGCATTTCAGCTCAGAGAAAAGGCAAATATGCTCATATTTCATCTAAGAGGGAGATTAACAGCATTAGCAACAGACCCAAATATACTAGAACAGAAGACGACGAGCAAAAATATGCTCAAGACAAACGACTGGCATGGATGAAGAACCAAACGTCTGGGTTTGTGGGGATTTAGAAACATCCGCTCACTTCAGACGAGAGGTTGAAGGGTCGAGAAATAATCGATTACAATGCCAAAGGAAAATAAAAGTTAACACTCGGATATAACTAAGAACGCTTGTGTGAGCCTCACATTGGAAAAACTGATTCATGTCTTTAATTTAGTAAAAGGTCATTCTTTAAGTGACTTTAGAGTTACATAGCATGTACCTTCTACTCATTCTCTGGAAATTATATAGCAAAAAGATTGATGATGAAAGTAAAAATTCTTCTACATGTAAAATGCAAAGAGAACTTAACAGTTATGTAACCTTAAAAAAATCACTTTTCAGTGAGAATATAACAAATTAAAGGCTTGAGTTTGTTTGGAAGGTTAAACTCTGGAGCAAACTCTATGTAAATGAAATCTGGGGAATCAATATTCACCCTGTTCCATAATAATGGGAAGAAAAAGGAGATAAAGAGCTGTACTCATCCCCCCTGATGCCTTCTGTAATAAGCCTGTGACATCAAGGTTATTTTCAGATCTGGGTTTACCAACATTATATGCACAAAGAAATTATGTCACATGACCGTGGAACCAAGTCCAAGATGCCAGTGTGGGTTCAAGTTGTGAAAGAGAGATTCAGGGAGCACGAGATATTTTCACACCTGGATTGGCCGCCATAGAGTCCAAATCTTAATTCCACTGAGCATCATTGTGACATGCTCGAGAAGACTGTTTATGGGTCTCTGGTCTCACATCATCACAAAACATCTTGTAAATTATTCCAGTTCTGGATGGAAATTAATATTGTTGCCTTCGATATGCTTAGCCAGGAATGTGTGTTCAACACTAAAAGGGTGTAAAACACAATTTCCAAACATCCCTGAGTTTTATATTGTAACAGAAAAGTAACAAAATACCAGCTGGTTACGGGTTTAAACTTAGTTTTGTCATCAAAATCTACTGTAAACTGAAACATTCTGTATATTGAGGATGATTCCGTGAAAGAGAGGACATAATTTGAAGAGTAAACCTAAAGCTTTTGGGTCACTTGACTAAAAGATGACCTCTGACCCTAAACATTCAGTGAGATGTCCTTTATACAGTAATATACTATTCCAGGAAAAGATTTTACATGGTTGAAGTCATTTTTCCTCTTGGTATTTGTTAGAATTTTCCCATCACCCTGCTCTGTTCAACAGACATACTGAGAAAATATTTACACAGAGGTAGAATTATCTGTGAGTAAATAAACCCACAGCAGAGCCTTGAATACTAAGAAGCAGGCCAAAGGCAACATGACAAGAGCAGGAGAAACCTGCATCCATACTAGACAAGTGGGAATGAGAATGGCAGCAAATGCAGAGCACTTAATCTCCCAAGTGCTCCGAATGAAGTCAGGGCTTTTGTCATTGGCTTCTTGGCAGGATGATGCGTAAATCACGTCCAATAGCTTGTGTGTTTTGAAAATGATCCTTCTGCTGCTTGTTGTGGTCATGCAAAACATGTCAGTGAGTTACCACAGGACTGGTCATGCTTTAAGGATGAGGGACATTTTGGCAACATCATCTAAATAAATAAACTAATCCCTTACTGTGTGTGTAATCGCTCCTTCAGACTTGAACCCTGCATTAGCTTCCAGGAGTGAAATGGACCATCATCAAGGTTGTCACAGCAATTCAAAGATGGAAATTTCAAAACTCTGTAATCCTATTCTAAAGTGATTCATGGATTTGCCTTTATATATGTCACCAAGGGCATTGTGCAGGCTCGGGATTCAGCAGTTAGAGACATAGGGAGCCTAGCACTTTGATAAAAGATTCTACAGCCGAGACATCCCTCTGTAGAGACAGCACTGAATGAAACGATAACAGATGAGATACTGATTCCGCTACGCAGATGAATGTTGAAATATTGTCATCTTCTCATTCCTCATTATGTTATCACTGCAGGGACAAAAGCACAGCCAATAGCAGATTAATTCTACAGGGAGCAATCCCCAGCGAAGGCTTTCATGTCAAGGTTAGCTAAAGTCACTTCACTGTACTGTACATGATGATAGACTCAGTGAAATATTCAATTAACTGGAACATGTCGGCATAATGCTGCCACCCTGTAAAGTAATAGGTAGACTGATGTCCTAAAATTTCAGGGGTTAGAGGTTGACTCATGGAGCCCACCCACCCCACTGAAAGTGTAGATGAGTTCAGCATGCCCTGTAAGTGGTGTAAAGCTAACATTGTGAGTATGAAGTGATACATTTCATGTTTTATACATTATTTTCAGAAAGTTTAATTTGCCAACAGTTCTGCTGCTTTTGTACGATAGCAATGCTGTTTACAAAGGCTCGGGATTGAAAACAATACGTCTGAATCCCTACAGAGAGATATGCATCACGGTTCACGGTCTGCGCTCAACAAAGCAGAGCACAAAAACAGGTCATTTACTGAGAGACAAGGCGAGCATTTCACACCAATTACCAGAAAAAAAACTCCAAATTTGAGACAAAAGGCTGTAAAACCATCACCAAAGAAAGAAGATATCAGGACATTTAAATGGACATAATCACTTTCATACTAAGATGCGATTAATCTGCATGGAAGCAACTTTTTTCATGTTTAAGAGTAAGAGGTTGCAGACCTTTAGCGTGAAACACAAACACCAACACCAAGGGACTGTGTGGGGGAAGAGGTGTAATAACTCACTCTGAGAAGCTTATGACAGGTCATGGTCAATCTCAGCACTCTCACAACAGACTACAAACACCAATCAGCCACAACATACCTTCTGACAGGTGAATGAATAACAAGGATTATCGCATTATGCGATGTTCTTCTGGGAGACCTTGGGTCTAGCCAAACCCTCGCAGGAACAGTTTGAGGAAAATTGACTCAGCATCCACAGTTCTAAGATCCAAGCACCAGAACAAGCCTTCATCAAAGCCACTGAGTTATGGATCTGCTGCTATTAACAGATCAGTGCTGTGGCTGATCAGTGAATACCAACAAAGCCAGACTTTGCCCTGCAGATGTTGCTTACCTTTAAAATGTTAGTGTTACAATGATGGTTCATTATGCAGAACTTGGGAAATTGTTGGAGCCATTTAATTTGAATCAGGTGTGTTGCAGCAGGTAAACATCCTAATCCTGCAGCAGAGCTGCAAAGTTGGTGAAGTCTCCTTTTCTTCCTTTTATGATGCATACATTTCAGTTTTTAAAATTCACTGGCCAAGCACCTTTATACGAGCTGGATTCCCATGGCAAATGATGATGAATCGTAAATGGTTATTGACACTGATGGGTAATTCCTAGTTGCTTAGCTTGCAGAAATTAGGGCAGAATAAATTAACATTTATTATTTTAACAGATCCTTTACTCCACAACAAATAAGATGCACCAGATGCATTTAAAACATGTCTAATTTCATTTATTATAATTGCCACCAAACCAATTCAGCACCCCTCAAAGCCAATCCAATCCAGACAAATCTGGAGAAGTCAGATATCATGACAGGTTAGAAGAAAGCCTTCAGTTGTTTTCTATTTATTTGTAGGGAAACATATTTAATAGGCCTTTTTTACACCAGTGACATCTGATACAATTTGCAAGTTGCAACCAACTAACACCCACAAACATAATGTACAATTTGTTTCTTGTGGGCTGCGTGGTGGTGCAGGAGAGACCTGGTGACCCATATAGCCTCTGGAGAAAATGAATGTTTGTTATAACAACTATTCTTATTTGAATCAATCAGTAACTTATAACTGAGGTTAAATACATTTATTTCTGACTTATTTCAATATGTTTCAATAAAGATTTCAGCAGCAAGGTTTGATGCAGGTGTGTTACTGGGAACCATGTACACTTTCACATGCCCATCTGGCAAATCAGACTCCCAAGCACTTACCCTTCTAGCCTCTAATAAATATTATGCACGCTCGCTTGTATTTGTGAAAAATATTTCTGCCGTTTATGGATAATATGGTCTGGACTCATTCAATACAAAGTTGACTTAAATCTGAGTAAGACATACAATGTGCAAAAGACAAGGAACTCATGTTGGAAATAAATCTAAACAGACAAATGTGCACAGAGCATCCATTATTAAAGAGCTTCGCTCAATATGCTTGTACATATGTCAGATTAGTTTTTCATAAAACTTTCAAATCCTTTAGGATTGAACTAAAGTGTTGACTTTTCCTTTCGTAAGAAATATACTTTTCTATCCATCAGCACAAACTTTGCTGTCATGATCTACAAAATCAAAAGGGAGCCAGTTAGATAGATTTCCTATAAAAACAGCCTTTTTCTTCCCTGTAATATCAAGAAAGTTTCTGATGTTATTGGTTATTCATTGCCTTCACAATCTGACCATGCAGTCAGTGTCCACCGGTGATCCCTGCCTAACTGAAGTTTCACATCAGCCTGACCAATGCAAAAATCTATTTCAGCTGCAAGCCAGGGTCCTGCTGGGCTTCTCCAGCAGCTCCGCATCTCTTAGATGATCAGCAGCTATTCAAGGGAGTCAGGCTTCCTGCCTGTGGCTTAAATACTGGAAATCAGAGAAATCACACACCGGAAATCACTTCAATCTGTATGATAATTTCAGACTCTCATCTGGGATTTGGTGTGTTGGTCCAGTTCAGCAATGGGGAAACCATGGGATTGCTTGGTGGTTAAAGGCACATGATACAGCTAAGGTAAATATGGTGTAGCAATCTGCTGTGACAAGCATTCCCTGAGTAAACTTTTAAACATATTAAACTGTCAGTAGGTTTTCATTGCTCATCAGATATTTAGGACTTTGCATCCATTTTCTGTGCTGCTTATTCCACTGCAGGGTGACGGGGTCACGGGACCCTATCCAAGCAGCTACCTGGTAAACGGAACAGGGTTTAGACCCTGAATGCAATGCTGGTCAATCCCAAGGCCAAAATCACATCATAAATAACACACCATAAAACATGAAAATTAAGCAGAATATTAGTAACTTCAAAAATCTGCTACATGATTCTAAAGCCAGATATAGATCATTTGATTGATAACCACATCAGATGTGCTGCTAATTCTTTTCAAGCATCTTTGGTCAGCACATATGGTTTGAAACCAAAGTGAAGATAAGAAGTCATTTGTGTGCTTCTGCAACTGGCAAGAAAAACAGCCCTAAAGATCAACATTTTCAAATGCCCTGAAGCAAAATGGCAACACATGAAAGTGCAGAGATGCAAAAGGTGCACATCCTGGCACTTCTGCACAAATCCCTCTAATGCCAAAGCGCCTGAGAGCAAGAGGATTTCAGCAAACAAGAAAAGCCCATTTGGACCATCACAGGACAGCTCTTTACCCAGAGAGGCTTTAAAAGTCTGATCATGAGCAGGTTGCATGTTGGCTGGGAATGAAACTTTAATTATCTTGATGCCTCCTTCTCATTCTGACCAGCGATCATTCCCACCCCCTCTATCAGGAGCCACAGTAAGTCAGGTTAATAGGGTGCAAGTTTTACTGACAAATCAGACATATGGCCGTGTGGGAGAAAAACCTACATCCTGCAAAATAATAGTTTTGCTTTTTGCCCCTTTTATTAAAATTCTTCTATTTAAGATTCTGATAAAAAAAACTAGCCCTATTCAAATGGACATTTTTAACTATCAGTGGTCATGTTTCCCTTTGAAACATAAATTCACAAAACTGTTCAGCATCTTCTCTGATAAATGATCCTACATATTCCTAAACAATAAAAAAAAGTCATTCCTGAAGAGCCCTTTCCATTTTATCTTTAAGGTGCGTTTCCTGTTATAAGCCCAGCCTGTTAAACTGAATTTAAACCACCTGCGGGGCACGCTGCCCCCCTCTCTCCATGCTATAGAATTATTTTATTCCATTCAAACCCATCAATGGAAATGTAAGTTTTGCTTGCTTTTCAAAAGATAACTTCAGATTTGTTTGTCTCACAAGAGTAAAATTTACTGGGTATAGACTTTTGTTGAATTATTACAAAACCTTTGACCATCAATGTCCTCAGGTACTGCACAGAGCTGTTAGCTAAACTTTCCTAACAGAATTTCTTTCTAACTTCTTCAGCGTGTGATATCTCTGACTGCTGTCGGCTGCAGGAGGACACCAACTTCTGTATTTTGCACAAACCAATTTGACCTGATATATTCTTGTAAGAAATTCCAAGTAATAGCAGGAACTATTAGAAGATATAGTCATACTTTCAAATAAAATATAACCAAAGCTTAAACTAACAAGGATATTAACATCATTAAAGCAGTTAATATTCAGTGTTTTTAGTACAATCATACAAGCTCACTTGGACAGGATAAAATCCCATGTGTAGTTTTTTGTATTTTCCAGAACAACTCCACCCACAGAGAGGGTATGGCTTTTATTCATGACTTTCATTACATGCAGCTCTGAGAACCACTTTTACTCCATTAGCGCCACTGTCTGTTATGAATGGCTTTTTCTTCACTTTCCTTCATTTTTGGCTTTAGTTTGAGCTCCAAAATATGCTCATATCCTCTCTGCCTTTCCTTTGTTTTATCTTGTTTGGCCAAGCTACACAAAGCATATCTGATGGTTATTAAGGTCAGACAATTAGAATCAGCAAGCCATAGTCCTGCGGACTGACTTAATAAATATAGACAATTATCTGGAATTGATATGATAGATGCTATTGTTTTATTGCTGCTTGGCTCAGTCAGATACTGGCAGGTCTTCAGGTTATTAATATGCATCCATCCTATTAGTTTGAGTAATGACACTCTGCTTGCAGCAGTTGCCATTTCATCATAGAAAATGTGATTATTAGTTAAAGCTGTTACTGTATGATCAGAACTGAAGTTACTCACCAGTGAAGCCAATTGATTGCAACACTACCAGGCTGTGGATCAGCGGGTGCTGTATATTCAGTAGCAAAGAAAATCATAAATAAAAATAAGCCAGACTCAAACAGCTTTGACTGTGTCTTCATGACTTAGACGATAAAATCCAAACAAAAAAAAATCAAAGAATTGAAAAAAGAAATGAAAAAGGAAACTTGCTTCTCAACAACTCCTTTACATGTGGTTTTATTTTGTCCCTTTCTGCAGACAGATCCTTGAGGATTTGCAAAAAAACTGTTTCTTCCGCAAGTCCCTTACATCTCAGAAGAAAACACATCCACCCAGTGCAACTGTACACTCAGCTTCAGGATCCATGCAGCCATTTGCACTACAGAGTTCCCCGTTTTCTACCAGCTTCAGCTTTTGACACCTGTTACTACACTGGTTTTACCACGTGGCACCCAATAACATCTGAGAGCTATTCCTTCAGGACAAAAACAAAGCTACTAGGATACATTCCTGAAGCTGTCTCCGTCCTATAATGAGTGCTGTCAGTGGTGAACTTTTGTGCCCTGATCTATGGCAGGTCACTTCTGAGTTCATATCAATAATTCATCGTGCAGCACTCCTCCCCGTTATGAAACAAATCTTGTTAGCGTGTGCTGGAATGACTCACTTCTCAACAAACTGGTGCAGATGAGTGCATAAAAAAGTGGCCACTGCTCTTTATCCATGCGGCATGGTTCTGTACAACCTTCTGCTGTTATTGCCAAACAACCCGGAGTTGTCAGAGACTCGGAGGAGGCCCAGAGAGAAGAGGGCAGGGAGGTGGAACACCGTAATGTTTGGGGCTACTCTGATAAGATCCAGAGAGACTTTTCTCCCTCTCTTGCTTCCGCTGTCGTCATTATGTCTAACGTCCTTCAAATTAGCACTTATTTTTTCTCTTTTCATTTATAAATTATTTATTTTTTTATTGTAATTCTTTATTTATTTATTCTCCGGCTTTACTCATCAAGGAGGCTGCAATCAGTCTATCCACTGTGAATAATTACACACCAGGGAATACTGAGCACACGATAAACACTCTGTAAACACTTTATGTAATGTTCAGGTATCCATAAAACTTCAAAAACAAGTTCAGTCATGAGCAAATCAAATGCACCACTTGACTTCCCTTTACAGGAGACATTAGAAATCCCAGACCTTAAACACACCAGTGCAGAACAAAAAGATCCATCCACAGGAGTAACATAGGTCGAACAGCTCCCCTTATATTAGCTTGCTAATGAGGTCCCAGTGTGATACTTTTTAATGAGACCATCCAGGAGGCCAATTGTCCATAACTAATTATCATATGCTAATTGGAGCTCCAAAGTGTAGAAAGAGGTCTGATTTTGTTTGTCTGCGCCTCTCATTTCCTCTTCCTCTTGGTGCGTGCATTGTATCAAAAGTGCTTAATGATTGTAATTATAACTAAAAGATGGTGCAACTGAAATGTTTCTTTAATGTGATTACTACTGGTAGCATCTCGCTGCATGTGAGTGAGTAATGTAGAGAGGAACAAAACGTTAACACCCACCAAAATATAACATCTGGCCTCCACCTGAGAGAAAACAATAAGTTTAACTATTCTCCTCCCAAACTGTTGGTGATTATTATTTCAGCAGCATCTCACTCTGTTTGTGGTGGTCTTGATAAGCCAGGTGTAACAAATTCTTCTTGCAATATTGCACATCATCCTCATTTGCCACCCCCGATGCTTCAAAGTATGAAATAAGGTGAAGAAGGAATCTCAAACAGATCTCACTGATCTGTGAAAGAATGCACCCAGATGAATGGCACCGTATCGAATTACGCTCAGGTAAAAGAAAACATTGGGTGGCACCTGGCAATGGACCATATTGGTTCAGTTCTGGTTCAGTGTCCCAGAAAATGGGACAGGGACCACTAACAAATACAAATAACTGCCATAGCTTTAGAGCTTGTAGCTGGCCAGCTCTGCAAACTGAATATAGCAAAGAGTTCTGGTTCAGTGCTCAACACAAAGGTGATGGTCCTGCTGGAATCACGAGGAGGAAAGCTGCTATCTGCTGAGAAATACAATATCAAGATTGACCTCGTCGTGGCACTGGGGTGGAAATAATCAAGCTGGAATACACACAGTACCCAAACAGATACTTAACAGGCAAAGCAAACACAAAGCAAGTGGTGGAATCACATAGCAATGGTTTGCCTATGGCACACGGTGTCTTGTGTAAAAATCAATGCCTTCCTATCTATTTCACTAGTTCTGTGCACATACACATGTCCAGATTCTATTTTGCTCATTTAGGCTGCCATTAAGCTGGTGACAATTAGCTATGGACAATAAAGCTGGGAGGCAAGACAGCAGTATCATACTGCAGCCCCATTAGCTCATTAGCATGGGGTCATTAGAGATCGCAATGACAGCCACACCACTTGTTTACTGCACGGCACAGCACATTGCAGGAGGGCCTCACTCGGCCGTAATGGCTGACAGGCTTTTCACACACAGAAAATGGGGATATTTCAATGTTAATGAAAATGGCACAGCATTTCTTTCAAAAAGCCATTAGAAATGTCAAAAAATGTGTGCAGAATTCTTAGTCACAGTCAGCGTGGAGTTCCCTGCAGTTTCTCCAGACAATGGCTTTTACAGGATTCTGTCAAGGTTGTTTGAACACGTGATAATGTTAGAAGCTGAACTAATGGCCATGTGAGATTTGAAGCTTTTATGAGGAGAAGCCAGGAATCTTGGAGCCTCTTCATGGAAGCTGACAGCTCATTAAATCAGAAGAGCCAACATGAAGTACATCACTGCTCAATTACACTTTTGAATTGCAGAAAAAAAAACAGAATAGGAAACTTGTGAAATGTGCAAGATATTTGGAAAAGCTAAGGGCCTACGCTGCCTTCTATGAGCATACTCATTTACACTTTCAGAATAATTACCAGTGCATTTGTTCCCTACAGCAACACAAGCATGTGTGGGATTGATGGATGGCGAGTTTGTCTGCGATCTATCATGTCACGTCAATACATTCCAATGAAGAAAGTATTTTTAGGTATAAAAAGGCTGTGAATGATGGAGTTGCTCCTGAATTGACTCGTGAGTTTTGTAAAAAAAAAAAAAAAAATCAATACTCAGATACTAATCTACACTAAAATGTAGTATCTAGTTAGATATTATTTAACAGGGGGATCAATACTTTTATTAATTTTGCATCTGCCTGCATGTAGCCTACATGTCCGGCCGACCAATAACCATTTCAAACAGGCACTGCAGCGGGCAACTCTCCCTCTATAGCTGCTACCTAGTAGACCCATTGGCTGTGTCTCAATTCAGAGACTGCACACTTTGAAATGCGGAGTTGTCGACCTCATACGTCATACCGGCGTGCCAAGTGCTGTCCCAATTTAAAGTGTCCTTCTGATCCACACTTCAAATGCGCGCTTCGTTTGGGGCTGAATTATCTTAAAACAAGCTACATGCTATGTATCCTTCGCGGTCTCCAATCATCCAGAATTCATTGCGCACCAGATAGAAATGAATAAGCATAAGTTTACCATCTGCAAGAACGTGTTAAAAATATATATAAACACGTATTTGTCCCAGCAGACGATGGTGGACTAGGTCTGTTCAGTTCAGACCAAACCTGAGGTGAACCAGGAGGTGAGCAAGTTTCTGTTCAAAAAGAACACTTCCCACTGTCCAGCACAAGTTCAGTATGTGCCTGGTTCTAACTTCATGCCTCTTTTCATGCTTCACCTTTGTCTATTTAACCAATGCAATCATGAGCTCAAGTTGAGGCTCAGAAATATCAAAATGTATAAAGTCAAAGGTCATTGTTTGCCATTCTGCTAACAGCCATAGTTAGTGATATAGCCAGGCTTAACACAACACAGCCATTCATATCTGCCAACATCATTATATACATCTGAAAGTCTCATGATGAAACTGAGAGAAGGGAACCAACAGCAAGACCTAAACAACCACAAACTCAACCCCATCTGCCAACAGCAAAGGAAAACACAGACATCTACTCACCACACACACACACATACAAGCTTAACAGACCAGTTGCAGAGTAATGGACCAGGATCCTGCCCGAAATATTATGTAGACTTTTTACTTAAGCTCCTTCAAAATATGAATCGATAACAGTCTTAATAAGATGTTGATCATCTTCTTTTAGTTCTTTACAGTAAGCAGAAGAGAAACATATCTATGTATTCCACAGTGTTAATAAGTATTGCTCATATTTATATTTATCATTGCATAAATTATGTTTTTTGTGATGTTCTGACTTTGATTTCTTAAAAAGAGTTGTTTCATTTTTGCTTTCCCTGTTGTATATCGAGTATCAAGCACCATCCTTAGTAACAATATCGAGTTTGAAATTCTAGTATTGTGACAGCCCTGGAATTATTTGTAGAGGAATAATCGGGTGTAATGTGATTGCCATCCCTTGAAGGTCTGAGAAATCCGTGTTGCTTCGACTTCTCTTCCTGCAGTACAGCATTCACACCTGTGCTTGTATCAGCTGATGCAGGCCTGCAGCTTTTGAGAACATATTGACTGGTCAATCCGAGAAAAAAGACGAGTTTCAAACAGGTTCCTGAAAACCTGAGGCTAAAAATCATCCATCACCTTGGGCTGCTTCAAATGCAGACATCAAAAAAGCTACCTCATGGATTGATCTTAGTGATCATATAATGGATTTCGCCAGTGCCAGACTGATGGCTGTAATGGGTTTCTGTGCCGACTGCCTATTGGAGGTTTGTCAGTTGCACCAGCTCTCCATTGAGGACTCCCTATATTTGCCGGAGGCAACTTATACTTGCTCTCAGGGGACCTTATACTAAATTGACTTCAAAAGGCACTCAAGGAAACAAGAGAAAGAAACATCAGCTGCTCCAACAGGCTGAAAAAATAGGTTTATATATCTGAAAATCCTTCAGAAAAACACTACCTGGCAAAAAAAATAAGTTGTCACCTACATAATACTAAACAATTACATACAAGCCACATATTGAATAAGTACTGCACGGGTCACTATCTTTCAGCTGACAACAAATCATTTAAGCCTGATAAAATGAATACCTTCTAATGGTCATGAAAAACATGTTAGTCACCTTAATGATGGGTCAAATCATTGGCATGAAGCAGAGAAAATATGAGACTGCAGAAACAACCAAAACTGGGTGAGAACGCTCCAATACATTAATAAAAACAGGAAGGATAGTGGGAAAGCATCATCCTTTAGGAGGCAATGGGTAAAAAAAAAAACACCTCCTGACTGACAATGATCTGTTTTCACTTAAACGTTTGTTGAACAGCTGCTGCCATAAGAAAGCCACTTATCAGGCTTCCATTTGCTAGCAAGCATAAAGATTGGATGGAAGACTACTTATCTTACAGAACTCCTACATGTCCCCACACACACCCGCTCACTCAGGTCCTCCTCCTCCATCCACCTCACA
>JBAMHV010000012.1:24079688-24090196 GCA_037177535.1 Pseudomugil gertrudae
AGATAGATAGATAGATAGATAGATAGATAGATAGATAGATAGATAGATAGATAGATAGATAGATAGATAGATAGAGACTTTAACACCTTTATAAATCATGCTTTAATGTGTAATGAAAAATAAAAGTCATGGTTTCAGAGTTCTTTCTAACTATGCCAGCGTCTCCTTGGCATATAGAAGTAGCACCATTATGCTGCCTATTTGCAGAAGCACCACGGGGGCAAGCTTGTTAGGAATATCGAGCACCAGTTTGTGTACAAAGACACAGTTGTGAGCACAGCATGGGTATTGGTAATCACAAGGTGGCAGACCATCAAAACAGATTGTCATGTCAGGTAGGATTAAAGATAGCATAGCTCTGATTTGATATGTTTGTGTGTGTGCTGCTGATGGATGTGGAAGTTACAGGAGGGGTGTAACGACCCCTTGTACAAGAGGCAAACAACCAGATTGCTTAAAGATGCATCAGCCGTAGATGTGTTTATAGGCTTTGCTTCATGAAAGATGGAAATGTATGCCATCATATCTCTTTCTGGAACAGCACTATAGTTGTAATTTCCCCATGTTTTACGTTACAATGTAGCACTTTGATGGAAAACTTCTCAGACAGCTTGCATGCATTAGTAACTACTATGGCAGCATTAATGCTTTAGTTGTTTCCTTCAGTTTCAGTGAAGTGTGCTACCCTGTGTTTTATTGGTTTTATATGTGAGTTACTGGACTCACGCATGATGTGAAAAAGCATGGGCTAACCCCTGTATTGTCTAAGCAAATAACAGTATTTGGGATGACTTTGTCAAATAAAAAGTCAGTTGAAATCTTAATTCACTTGCCGAAGAAGCCCAAGAGTATATGAGCAATGCATAGCAGATCACATTTCAAAATAAATTCTTCTCAAATTCTTCTTCTTTACTGAAGTAAAGAGTAAAAGTGCTGTGTTTAGAACTACACAATGACAAAATATTGGGCTGTGCCACAGGGGTCTATAGATCACTAACCCACTTCCAACAGTAAAACAATATTCTAAAAGGCAATAATAACTATAGTTTTATGTTTAGAATGTTGTACCTCTGCTCCACAGAGCAGAGGGAGATTTTCCATTTGCAGAAAAGGCATGAGCTTTACTTCTATGTACCTGGATTCAGCACATTGTATTTTCTAACAGTAAGACTGCACGACCTCCTGCTGTGGCTCAGGATAAGTAGTAATCTGCCAGCTGGAAGGTTTGTCCTAGACCACATATGGAAGGGCCCTTCAGGATACTGAACCCTCCATTGCGTGTTAAAGTGCTTTGAGCCTTAAAAAGGTTTGTAAAAGTCCTACAAATCAGTCAATTTACTAAATAATAATCAGTCTTTATGCACCGTCCCTGGTTCGGTGTTCATTTATCAAAGTCACCCTTCAGATAAGATGTTGCATCCAGTGTTTTGATTTCAGCAATAGCGAAATGGGCGAACAGATTGTACTTGTCCACCCACTCTCCCACTGAAAAGTGATGGTTTCCGACAACTGCACTTGTCTCTTTCTGAATGTGAATATTTATGATGTGCGACATGGAAAATTCATAGTCCTTTCACTGTTGTCCTTGACAACCTTCAAGGTTTAGGTGCCATTCCCCCGTCGTACAAATGGAGCACATCATCTTCTGCTGCATTTTATAATGCACAGCAGAATACATTGCAAGCTATTTCAGTCTTATTACTGTTCATAGAGTCATAAAGAACTCCATATTTTACAGGCTGAATGAGCACTCAAAAAATATTCCCTACCTGGTTACAGCACAAGATAGTCATCTTGCCCTTCTTAAACTTTTACAGTGTGCAACGGTTTATTTTAGCAAAGATTCTAGTCTGGAGTAAGTTGCCTTTAAAAAAAAACAGGCAAGTGAGTAGCTGTATTATGTCATCTCTGCAGCTGAATAATGAAGAGCACCGCAACCAATAATTCCTCTTCCCTTGTCTCCTGACATCTTTTTTTCAGGACAGCGTTATATACATTTTGCTTAACAGCATGTTAAAGGTGACAGCCAGCTCTCTCCTTTTCACGGTTTGTAACAAGTTGACTCTACTGGTGTTTGCTGTGAAACAAGACAAAAGCAGTTCTAGCCCATCAAATTTAAAAGAATACTGTAGACATCCAGGAAAACAGCTGCAGCAGTCCGTGATGATGCTGCAGACTGGCCTCTCTCCCTCTCACAGAGTCCCCATGTGGCCCGTGTGACACGGCATGCAAATCCAAATGGATGCCCCCCCACTTTATAGAGGAAAATTAATTTGAATTTTCTGCATTTTAAGCAGACTGTGCAATAACACCACATGGCACCATATGGTCTACGCACAGAGCCAAAGGAGCTGTTGGCAAATGTTAACACAGTCATATTTGAGTGGACAAGTTTTGCAAAAGTATACAAACTGCTGGATTATTGAGATCACGTCAAACACGTGTCAAACTCAAGGCCTGTGCATAACATCTGGCCTGGCGTGCAATTATATCTGGCCCACAAGATCATTTTAGATTCTTGTTATCAATGGCCTGGCTATATGAAGCACTCAACACAATAAACTACAGATCCCATAATGCAACGCTTTAGTTACCTTGCTGAACACTTCCCACGTTAATCAAACTAGCTTCTGTTGCTGCAAGATGTGCAATGTTATGTTATCTGCTAAATGTAAGCCTGAATGGAAACACGGTTGCTGATTGAGAGATAGATTCAGTTTGCCTGCATGGCTTTTCAGACAGTGGTGTGGGGGAAAAGTTCTGTAAGTTTTTTAGCTTTGCGATTTCTGGCTGATGTATTAGCTCAACTGCTTCAACCTCCAGCTGCAGGGACGTGATCGCATGATCACGGACATGTATGATGCAGTGAAGCATGAAGGTGCCTTCATGGGAGACACACATGCACCAGTGCAACTTGCCTCACTTTTCCTGATGCCAAGTAATGTTGAACCAAGTCGGCACAACGGCGTTCCCAAATGTCTACTTTGCTGATAAACTGATTGCACTGTGCACAGAGTTTGCACAGGACTTTGGTGACTTTTAAGCACAATAAAAGAAATGAGTTGCTTTGGAACCAGTTTGCTGGTGATGTGGAAACTGGACCTGCAGAGAAGCCCCAGCTCCGTCTACATGCGACCTTGGTGGTACTACATATCTGTTAGGGTCTTTCCACCACAGAAAAACAGGTGATGGTTTGGTGCTGGTGCCAGAACATAAGTTTAGCTGGTTCAACTCCAGTGCTTTCAAAGAACCAGTTTTGTTTTTGACCAAAAGAGCCTCAGAGGTTCTGTGTCATTACCAAGTCATGTCACCCTCCCCTGATTGCATGTGACGCTATAACAGCAACACTTTTTGGTGTTGGAGTTGTGAGTTTTCGCCATGCTATCGTCCACCATGTGCAGAAATATAACACAACTGTGACAGAGTTCAGGATGATTGTACGTCACTGGTCACCAAGATCAGAAATAGGATCCGGAAACTGTGGGTTGCTTTTGGATCGATCGTTGCCACTGCATTCCAGCTTCCTCTTCTGATCCTTGAAATCCTTGTAAGTGTTTTTTATTAGAGCTCATCGATGCCATCTCACTGCAGCTGCTTAAACACAGGCTTTGTCTGATTCATCCTGTTTAATTTACTTTGAATCTCTGCAGGCGACCATAAAGCCAGCAAACACTGAGCCTCCTCTTCAGACCAACTCTGCTGTTCTTCCATTTCTTTGCTTTTAATAGAATGTGGGTTCATGTTTCAATGCTCTTATTTTGGCCAGGTAGCCCGCGTCCAGCTGCAGACGCAAGCTACATGAACCGGTTCTCATCTCTGGCCCAGCACAGAGTTGTTACCTGGATAGAACCAGTTTTGAGAACCAGGAGCCATTGCTTAGTCTGGCTCTGGGTCCAAACCAGCACTGGAACTAGGTGGGTTGAAAGACGGCCTGTTTGAGAAGGTTGTCTCAGTGATGAACATCTGCAGTTCATCTTGAGAATGTCCACAAAACAGGACCTCACAGTAAACATACAGAATTTGTTGCTAAAAAGTTTTCAAGCATCCAGCTCTGATAAAATGACACGAGAGCAAATAAATGTTAATGTTTTTATTTTACATTTTACCATTTCCTTAAGGCAAAATCACAAAAGTCACAATTTTTGTTCATATCTCTTCCTTGTGACATATTTTATGAAGTTCAAAATATCAAAGTTATTAAGGTTAAATATGATTTATTCCAGATTATTTTTCCTGTTTTTATCCAAATTTTATGTCTCATCATGTTCACCCCCTGACCTACAGTGTGTTTTTAAATTTCGCTCTGTGTGATTGAGTTTGACACCCTTGATTTAAGCCGTTTCCTACGGGCAGAGAAACAGGAAACAGTTAAACATGACACATTGCTTTGTCCCACATGCCGAGTAAGGACACAGATTTGATAATGAAATAATGATTGAAACTGAAAAATATTAAGCCATTTGCATACCATGTGGCCGGCAACTCCTCCTCATCCCACAGCCCTTTTGTGGAGTTGACTCTTGCACCCAAATTTAGGAGGTAATTGCTACTGGCTCCATAGCTTATCATCAAAGCCTGTAAAAATTAAGGAAGACTGACGCATACAAAAAGCATCTGTATGATGAACGCTAGGAAATCAGTTTTAAGCAACAAGGTTCAAAGGAGCCTCCTTGATTTTGCAATTGTACTGTAGCTTACTGCTTCCCAGATAAATGGTGGTGAGTAGACACATGCAATTACCAAGCATAAAATGCTCCCGACTCCCTCCTAATTATAAACCCTTGTGAATAATCACAGCTCACTGCAATTAATGAAGCAACTCTTCAGCAGAACGCTGGAGAGAGCTAGTGTGCACACGCGACACATTTTCATTTTGTTCATTTCATTAGGTCTACCTGTTTTTTAAATGAGATTTATTAAATGCATTTGATCTTCTGATGAGATAAAAACCCATTATACACCAGTCCCAGTTATGATACATATCATATGAGGGCAAAAATTTATCTATAAAAATCTTATTCTAGTATAATCACAACCGAGTTTTTATGCTTTGTCTTTTTTAATAATTTTTCACGTTTATATTTTTTTTGTGGTCTATATACATAATTCACATTGAACATGTTTAAGTTTGATTTTTTTTACTTTTCTCCACTTCTTATCTTCCTCATCTTTAATAGTTCAGTGAAATAAGTTATGATGCAACTCCGGAGATTTATTATTTTTAAGCTGCTTAGGCAGCTGAACGGTGACGTGTGCAATCTAATTAGTTAACCGCTATCTAAAGAAAATCATAAATACCACAGAAAAACCTGGGGGCAGTGATAAGTTACATGGCCGACTCACAACCTGTGAGCAGAACAAGCCAATGAAAAAAAAAACAGAAAACTACACAGAAAATAAAACTGATAAAAGCAGCCAACTAAAAAGGTATTGACATTAAGGAGAACAGTAAAAAAAGTTATATTCTGGTTTTCAAACAGTTGTAAACAACTTTATAGTGTTACATTACCACTACCAACCAGTGTCAAAACGTAGACATGAACTCTGAATTCAGCACTGCCTGCTGATGATGAACTGATGCATGGAAGTATGACAATGTCTGAGACAGACGTCCCTACTCACATACATAAAAGGAGCATTAATGGATCTTTACTAGATGAATCACCACATGGCCACATTGAGTTAGTTCAGCAAGACAACAAGAAGAAAGCCCAAGTCCGGTCCTCAAGCTCCACTATCCTGCAACGTTTAGATGCATCCCTTCTCCAACACACCTGAGTCAAATGCATGTCTTGTTACTAGGCCTCTGCAGGGTTGAAAGACGTGGATGAGGGAATTCAGCCATTTGAGGGTATAAGCCCTACATAATTATAAATTGGGTAAACCCACTTTGATGGCATAGAAGCTAGTTATTATAATTACTTCAGACAATCATGTCACTTACATACCAATCTCTCAATTCAAGGTTTCTACTGCTGCATGCACATGCCCAGTGAAGTGCATCATGTCACAACCTCAACAATGCAGTACACTCCCCCATACTCAGAGGGAACAAGCTCCAGCGGACCTAGATCTGCATATGCCGACCCAACAAGCCATCAGCTCCCTAGAAGACAGACCATGGAGGACCAGGACCCCTGGACAGATGGGGTCCAGTCCACATTGCATTTATATACTTCTCTATTTCTCAGTTACCGCAGATTCCAGGCTATTGAGCACAACTTTTAGGCCACAGATACTAATTTTCTAAATAAAATTAATTTTGTACAGCGGGTGTCCATCCTGTGACAGTGTTACCTAAAAAGTCATTAAAAATTATTTCCATCAAAGTATCCTTTGTATTCCTGCTGATACGGGTGTGATCTGTGTCAGTGGATTCACTGGCTAAAAATGCCTTGAAAGACACTTTAAAGTGCTTGTAAGTGAACAAATGTCTGTTTTTCATTAGCGTGGGACTTTTAATTTATTTTGAAAATATAAAGACAAAGAAGACATTTTTTATCTAATATCCTTTTTAACATTACGTACGACATGCACAATATTTCTGAGATACTTTATATTTATGACTATCTGCGGAGAGCTTTATGAGTGTTTCCATTCAGTTTTGTTTTGTATATTTGTAAAACAATATTAACATTTAAAAAGGTTTACTACTTTGGAAGAGTTTAAGTATCTCGGGGTATTGTTCACCAGTAGGGGAAGGATGAACTGGGAGATTGACAGGCGGATTGGTGCAGCGTCTGCAGTGATGAGGACGTTGTATCGGTCCGTTGTGGTGAAGAAACGTATCCATGTATCAGTCAATCTACGTTCCTACTCTCATCTATGGTCAGGAGCTTTGGGTCCAAATAGAAGTGGACAAAAACAGTTTGCTCCACATAGTGGCTGGGTGCTGCACGCTGCCACTGTTTGAGCATTTTGGTTGAACTTTTATTAAAAGCACACAGATGTTATACTAACACACTCCCCCTTTACTGGTCAGTTAACTTCAAACTGTCAGCACACTACCTGTAAATACATTACTGTACACTACTGTATTTTATTTTATGTACATACATGTTTCTTTCTTTCTCCCTCTTTATTTTCAGTTTTATGTCATCTCAGCTCCTGCTTGTTTTCATATTTCACATGTTTCACATTTCTTTATGTAACTTATGTAGGCACCGGCAAATCAAGGCAAATTCCTCGTAATGAAAATTACCTGGCAATAAACTTGATTCTGATTCTGATTCATCATACAATCTATGTTGCCAGCACTAAATGAGACCACACAATCAGTCAGTGATCACCTGAAGTACTCAGTCATGTTAAAAGCACTACTAGATTTCAAGTTTTCAAAGCTCTTGAGAATGGAATGCACATGGCTTCTCCTTTCAAATGCAATTTAGATCATGCACCAGATGACCTCAAGTCCGACACACTTCAGGTCACTCTCACTGCTGGAAGTTTTTTCCACACCTGATGAGGCATGCTGAGAGGATTCTAGTCATCTGATATATGTGAACAGACATTCTCAATGGTGAAGTTCAACAAATCCAAACATAGATCCTCTGTCACTGATGGCCACCTCTCAGCTGTCCTTTCCATAGCCACATCAGACATTGAGCCAGATTACAGTGGCCTTGTTCAATTCCAGACCAGACTGGATTATTCTCATTGAATGGTTGAATGGAAGGAAACGGATTGTATTGTTGCATTTTTATAAACTTGTCTATTAGCTTTGGAGATTAACAAGTTAAAATTAAATTGCACTGATTCTGTAAATGTTAATTTGACCTATGCACCACAATTTCACATAGCCTACTATAGATTTTACAGAATTGTTTTATTATTTTTTTCTTTTGATTAACAGTATCGGTTTGCAACTACGTCAACTGCATTTCCAAAATCAGTCTGGTTACCCCGCCTGCTAAGTAGCTAAGATAACACAAATAATTCCAGGCTTTTTGGTTCTACTTTTGTTTCTTCTTAGGTCTTACAAAGAGAGACAGCTTTTTGGAATTGGAGTTGGACTTAAACGACTCACAGTCAAGTTAGTAACTGATCATTATATGCCATAGATTTGGGGCAAGCAGTTTCCAATGAGTTAAGAATTTACTGGACCTTTACAGATACTACGTGGAGTGGAGTTGAATGTGTGGCTGATGCAACTTTCCATGGAACAAGAAGACAAAAATATTATAAATACTGTTACCTGCCAGACAGTATGTCCTCCTAACAAATTAATCTCCTCTGTGGGCAGCATTAACGTCCCATTAACAGTTTGGCCATGGTCAATGAAGGTTCCCTCCTTTCCTAAAGAAAAAAAGGACCAAAAATGTTATGTCTAACAAAGCTGGGAATTCAGCCATTTTATTTCACATACACAAGAGATTGTCAGGAGAAAGTATGGCTAATTTACTCCAAACATGGTTTTTATGATGGTTAGTACTGTGGCCTCACAGCAAGAAGGCTGGTTCGAGCCTCAGTTGGGGGAGGGGTCTGAACAGTGACCTTTCTGTGTAGAGTTTTTAGAGTGGGCTCTCTGACTTCCTCCCACCATCCAAAAGATATGCATGTTAGGTTAATTGGTTATTCTAAATTGTCCATAGGAATGAATATGAGTGGTAATTTGTTTCTCTGTGTTGATGTGATGGGTTGGACTGGCGACCTGTCCAAGGTGTACCACGTATTTCGCCCGGAATACTGCTGGGATTGGCTCTATTTGAGGGGGGGGGGGGCATTAGGGTGTTATGAAACCCTCATCACACTTTGATGCACCCCCTGCCAGACCGGTAATATTAATAATATTATTAGAATACATTCATAAGTACATTTCAGACATCATATAAGACTAGAAGCTTTTGTTGCCATTGCGAACGGAATAGACAGCTGTAGTAACAACGAATTTGCAAAGGCGGGACCCTAATATAGCTCAAATGTAAACAATAAAAAGGAATGGAAATGAAAAAGCACACAGCACATTTGAATTTGCATTAACAAACCAAAATGCTGTGAAATCTTCCATCCATGTAGTCGTCATATACATAAACCTGTCCGGCTTGATGCTGCTTCTTTAGCCTGACCTGATGACT
Organism: Pseudomugil gertrudae; assembly: GCA_037177535.1. Taxonomy (NCBI): domain Eukaryota; kingdom Metazoa; phylum Chordata; class Actinopteri; order Atheriniformes; family Pseudomugilidae; genus Pseudomugil; species Pseudomugil gertrudae. Next base: position 24,088,763 of record JBAMHV010000012.1, read on the forward strand.
CACACAAATCTAACCATGAAGTCAGACAGTAGACATACACTGTTTTACCTAACAGGCTTAGAAGGTGTGGCTGCCTAGTTGGGTAAAGAGAGCAAACTCTCACTTGTGTAAACACTTATTTGGTTGTTAATATTCTAGACTTCTTGTTTAGCCAATCTAAGGTTGTCTAATCCCCAAATGAACTGTATGTTTAACTAGGGATCTGGATAGAACATCTCTGCAGAAAGTCTGAATCAAATGTTGCATAGCAATTGGGAATAAATTTCCCTTAAACAAGGTTTTAAAAAATTTTCATTGAGAATGTATGTAAAATATACACAATCTTCACTAGTTTACAGTACCTATAGCAGATACTGCTATGATGGTGCTTGCTGGTTGGTCTATCACACTGGAAGAACTGCTGGAGAATAAGTGTAAAAGATCATAGCTGGAGGTCAGGTTCATGGTGATCAAAGGACATCTGGAAGACAAGGAAAAAACAGGAAAATACATTTTCTATTAACCAAATGGATTTCAAACGGTTTTATCACAACGTATTGCAGTTAAAAGAGCAGTTCTGATTAGAAAACATTCTTCTGAACACATGCTAGTAACATTTTCCATACTGTGACTTGCCAATAACTATAAACTAAATATTAGTAATTGTCATTCTTGTGTTTAAACATAATGATTAGTTGATTTTTACAATGATTAATAGTAGCAGAAAATGTTAGCTTTCCAGTGCTGGCTTAAATAAAAGGATGAGGGGGGAGGATTGTTGCCTCTTCCCAATTGCAGCAATTGAGGAGTCCTGCAAGAGCAGCAACTCGAGATGCAGACATTCAAAAATATTAAGAATATAAATAGACTGTACTCAGTACTCAGCAATAATTTGTCCAGGTGTACCCCGCCTCTCGCCTGATGTCAGCTGGGATTGGCTCCAGCCCCCCCGCGACCCCGTTTAGGGAATAAGCGGTAGATGATGGATGGATGGAGTTAGACTTTACAACCTCATTGTTCAGTTTTTCACCTCAGTCCCATCCCAGAGTCTTTTCTCCAGGTATTTCACATTTAATTGCAAACTGATTTTCAATGCAGCAAAATATAATGATCTTTGCTACAAATAAACTTGTATCCAAATTTGCTTGGCGCATTGCCCTCTAAGGGTCAAATCTACTAAAGGTTTGCGTGTACTAAAATGCAAACTCGTTGCTCACGCTAAAAAAAAGTACAATTTGATCTAATAACAGTGAGCAAAAGGGTTTGCGTCTTTCAAAGGTGCAAAATTGCATGCCCGTCTACAGATAGTACCTTTGCCTCAATGAATATGTAAATTGGGGCGTTCACACGCAATTTTTTTTTTTTTTTAACGTGTCTTTCCAGCATCACAGCAGGCAGAATGATGGTCTGGCTGCTATATTGTGCTGAGCAATTTTGCTTTGCCAAGAAGATCTT
>JBAMHV010000012.1:24115166-24129550 GCA_037177535.1 Pseudomugil gertrudae
ATATATTTACAGTAAAATAATTTTACCGTAAAACATCATAACAGCAAAGATACTGCAGACTAGTGATTACGGTAACTTACTGGCAATGGTGTTGCCAGTAAGTTACTGCAAAATTACAATAAAATGTCTAACAGTGCAGGAGGTTGTCTCACTGCTCTCCTCTACCAGGATATGATTTCTTATAGTGTTTTTAATGTCAACATGGGGACTTGTTTGTTTGGTATTAGGGTTGACAACTTGCTAGTGCTACTGGTGTGCACTTTTCCATTAGATTCAATTCAATTCAGCTTTATTTGTATAGCACCCATTCACTGCAAAGTCATCTCATGAAAAAATAATAGCTGAGCTTTGGAAACCAATTGATTGCATTGCATTTTGATTTCAGTTTAATCTCCCATCCTGGACATGCAAGGGACAGTGGGAAACAGTGGAAAGAAAGAAAAAAACAAACAAACTATGTTTTACCAATAAGAAAACCTTTGACAGACCCTGGCTGGGGTTAGCAAAGAGATCAACAGTCAATGTAACTCTGAGTGAGGCATCCCTGCTGAGCAAAAAAAGAGGCACAAGGTAATGTGAAAAAATATATAATATTTTGTAGTATAGAGTATGAAGAACATAAAGATAAAAGCCCCTAAAAATAAATAGATAAATATCCTAAACAGGCTTTTGAGTGGCACTGCAAATTTTAATAAGTACAGCAAATATAAACTGAAGACTGAAATTTTTTAATTAAAAGAGTTTGTGTGCTGTATAGCTCGTAGCAGCTTAATCTATTCAAGCTGGTTAAAAAAAAAGCCTGAACGCTTTGTGTTTTTAATCTTATAAATGAGCCTGAAGCAACATGAGAAAATAAATCGCTTTTCTGTGAAGATTAACTGTGTCACTGCTGTAGGTTTGTTATAATGAGGAGTATTGTTAGCATAGCGTGGGCAGCGTTTGTGCAACACTGCCGTGGCAGAAACACCTGTCACACCCTCAGTGCTGTTATTTCTTCACGAGCCTGACCTCTTCATCTCTTTTGTTCTCTTCACCATCCTCTGCTGAGAGGTGAATTGTATTCTCAGCAGCACACTCCGGGGAATCTGAGGAAAACTGGATTGCATTTATGACCCATGGTTGAAGTGACAGGCTTGCGCTACTGCATACGCCCTTTAAAACATGCTGGTGGCATCTGATCTACCCCTCCTGAACCAGTGGAACAGAACTCCTACTGCTTCAACCTCCTCCATCTCTGAATTGCAGGCTGAGGTATTATTCTGTGTTTTAACCTGACCTCAAAGGCAGCAGCTGAGGACTGGATTTTCAAGTAACATTGTTTTGCATCATCACACCTCTAAATGCAAAGATAGGATGTTTGAAGGGTTTTGTATTTGTTCTGAGGGGATGATGGAGATCAAACTGATACACATGGAAAATACACCATCCTGTTGTCAATAAAGAGGAAAAAAGGTTTATTTCAGAGCAATCTAGCGCCGCTAGTCATTCAGTCCACTCCTCAACAGCACTAATATCTCACAGATATGCATCATCACACCAATGCTCCTGGAAAATGTGTTTAAGAAAAGTCCCTTCTGGATGGTTAAATGGCTCTTAGGAATAATTGCTTCCATTTCTAACAGATTTGAAATATGCATTAAGTCATATAGCACGCTTTCCTTTGAGTAATGCTAACATTAAAGCCGGGCTCAAGGCAATAGTGAGACACAGCTCAACAGCCGTGTACATATGAGACAATGTTCCTCTCTAAATGCTACTTCAGGCTGAGAGCACAACCTTCGACAGGTATATATGCACTGAGAAGGATTACACAAAAATCTTTGTGTTTCAGTTTTTATCATGCAGGTGTGGCTGTAAGGAAACAGCATTAAAACATGTAGCAAAGACATTTAATTGTCATTTTTTAACAAAATGCAATCATATTTTAAAACTAGTGTCGACATATATTAAAAGCATTAATATATGCAGAAATATATGCAAATGCTTTAAACAAATATACTGCAAACATGGCTGTTTCTGTAACAAGTCACAGAGGACCCAGAACATCTTTATGCTCCTGGAAAGTCCACATACATCCTCAGCATCGTCCTCTACACGCAACTCCCAACCAGTCACCTCTGGAGGTCTCTTAAATATTTGCAGGAGTAGGAGTGGTTCTTAGTCTTGAGACACTTGATCGTTTTTATAGGTTTGAGAATAGGACTAAACTTCACAAATTCTCAGCACTTAGGACAAAAATGGCACTCAAAGATGGGATAGAAATCTCTTTTACTCACACTTTTCCAGTAGAAACTGATCTGTGGTCCATTCAAATATTAAACTGTGCTGGTATAATCAATGTCACCTATTTTCACTTTATACAGAAACTAAACTAAATCCACTGGCAGTTTAACTGTCAGCTAAAATCTTTTTAAATATGACACATATGAAAATATGTTTATAAATCACTCGCATGTGAAAAAGCACAATAAGATGATAATTCATGGAACGTCAAGCTAGAAGAACACGTTTGAACACTGAAGTTGAACTTATAAAACACAAATAATTTTAATTAAAGGAATAAAATACTACATTTCACTACAGCAAAAATAAAATAAAGGAACTTAAAAACTAAAATGAAATTATGGAACTTTGATGAGCAAAATGGGGCTTATAAAAGTTATATAAAATAATAAAAAAAGGCTCAACTCAAATAAATCTAATACAATTTATAGTGCATTTAGATCAGGGCTGGGTCCTAGAGAGCCCCTTTGTTACAAGTATTAGGAGTTTTCCTGCTGCAACGTACCTGACCAAACAGATTTGTGTATAACTTCACACCAAACTGCACAAGTCTGCTAAAACTACTCACTGAGTAGAGTGAGTTTCAGCAGGGGACTCCTAAGACTGCAGAAAGAAATGAAACATTTTCTCTAAAAGTCCCGGTATAACATATAAGCAGAGGGAAAAAAAATCATGTTCAGTAGCAAGGCAATGTGAAATGCATATAAAATCTGCTTTCTAGAGTAAAGTCTGAAAGCATGTTAAACGTTTTATTCAGACTAACACAGCAATGTTTGTTTCAGTCAAACAGAAATCCTATCAAACGAGCATCAGGAATGAGTTTTTAACTTTGTTAACATAAAGACAATTATTCAGGCCACTGCTGGACAACTTGTCAATCAAATTGATTGACCTCACACTACCTACATGTGGCATCCTTGTGGATACAGTTTGGATTAGGTCCTGCAGAGTTTAGGTCTGCAGAAAGAGACGTTTTGCTTTCATACTTGTTTTAATTAGTGCCTATGAAAGTAGCCTTGCATTTCAAAGTATGTGATTCTCACAGAGAAAAATCTCACCTCCCAACCTCAGAGACACATCAAGAGCAAAATAAAAGTGGATCACTTCAAACGTGCTGTAGCACGAGGGTGCGTTTCCTTTTGATGGGTCACGGTTTGACTCAAAAGGAATAGACTCCAGAACATAAGCCATTCCTTTTCTGTATGACTTCACTCTCTTTAGGTCCTCCTCATGTTTGATACATAACAGGGGTCGTAGAAAATGTATTCTTGTCTTCTAACACCCTTCCTCAACCATAAGTGTCAATCCAATGTGGTGGGGGGTAATCATTGCATGCCTCACTTCACGTTACCACTGACACCATAAAACCTCTGGGAGAGAAATCCAATTGGCATTGCGTTTAACTCCTTTGTGTGTTGTGACATTTCTTTTTGCATGTTTGATGGACTAAAATTACAGAGAAAGAAAAAGATACCTGTTTAATGATGTGCAAGTTAGAGACAAAACAAATTGAATTTGCACTGTTATACGCAATTATGGGAACAATATATGTAGTATAAACCCTGGAACAAGCTATAATATAGCACAGGGTAGGGTATATATACATATATTGGTCCTTCCTAATGTTCCTGGAGACTGATAATGAGCGGTGGAGCAGAATACCTGGTACAGATGTCTATTTGAGAGTTACAAAAGACACTTCCTGCTGTTGTTTAACAGGCTTTTTAGCAATCAGACTGCATGACTAAACCTGCTTAACTCTCTCGCCGCTTGCACTTCACCCAGCAGCATGCCTGCATTATGCCTCTTAATTAGTCCAAGGCTCTGCACACTAACATGTTCTCCTTTTCTGCAATGTTGCAACTTTTTGAGACATTTCTTTGTCACAGCAGCTATGGAAGTGCTTCTAGGGGAAGTAAAAGAGTAAGAGACTTTTTTTTACATTTAGAGAGTAACATTTATGCTGTTCAGTAATGCTCCAGCTGAATATTTGTAAAGCTAATTAAGCTCATTTTCGGTAGACTTGGTGTATAGCAGCTACATTTATTACCGTTCTAGGTGTCTTATGCAACTTTTTAACATTAATGTCAAGACCCTCATTCTTGGTAATGGAAATATAACCAAGGATTTGGTGAGAACGTCGTATTAAGCAGACATGAGTATAACTCATGTTTGGGGAGGCAGAGTAGACATCCTGCATACATCTTGTGTGCAATAAGAGGCAGTGTTGTCTCTTTATCAAGGCTTACGTCACAATGGTAGTTGCATGTTGCTTTTTAATTCAGAACTATCTATCCATTTTCTTAACTTCTTGTCCAATTCAGGGTCGGGGGTAGTTGAAGCCTATCCCAGCAGTGTTCCGGGCGAGAGGTGGGGTACACCCTGGACAAGTCGCCAGTCATCCATTCCTATAGATAATTTAGAATCATAGAATTAACATGCATTAACATGCATGTTAATTCTTTCCAGAGTTTCCAGAGAGAACTCACGCTAACATGGGGAGAACATGCAAACTCCACACAGAAAGGTCACTGTTCGGACCTCCCCTATGGCTCGAACCAGCGACCTTGTTGCTGTGAGGCCACAGTGCTGACCAATCGTACAGCTAATTTGGATGATTTGGATTTAACTAAATCTAAATTAAGGTATTCTTCTTAGAGTTTACATGAAAATCTTCCAAATTAAGGAGAATGTGTGGGTACTATGTTACGTATGCAAACGCGTTGCCAGCAGCATGGATATCCCAGGCCTTAATGGGAGAACATGCATAAATCTAATGACAACTGTTCATTCATCCCTTAATCCTCACAGTGTAACTGTACTGGTGTTACATCACAATCTGTGACTCATCAGAATCTGTGACCACTGATAGTGTAAATGTCTCTTTTTGCAAACACCAAAAAAAAATCCAATTTCTGTTTAAATCTGAGTTCATTATAACAAATGCACAGTAAAATCCCTCAATTTGAGTTATCAGAAATGGTCACTTATGTTGCTCTTGTAAAATAGGATGTGACCCTCACAGAACCTGGTCACCATGTCTGATATCATCAGAACTGAGAGACTAATAAAGTTTTTTCATTCTTATTATCATTTTTCACACATATTTTGGTGTAACACAGGCCACTTGGTGATGACATTCCATGTATTCCTTGTCTGCCAGTATCTTACATTGCTGAATTGGATTGTTTAAAAGGTCTCTTTGCGCAATGGGCACCTAGGGAGGGGGATCAGGGCCTCAATAGCCTTGGTGCTCAAAGCTTGCTCTAGTGTCACCATTGTAGCGCCTCTGTTCTGTCGTTTAGTCTAACCACTGGTCACTTTAGCTATATGTCTGTGGTACAGTCCACATTGGGCTTGTCATCCCCATGTTGGTTTTTGCAATTCTTTCAGGCTCTCTCTCTCTCTGTGTGTGTTAGTGTTGCCAGACTCGATGACACACATTTGCACCACCTAACGAAGGCTAATTCAGCATCTGTCTTGGATTGTGTCTCTTCTCTCAGCTCTCTCCTCACTTCCTCTGATAATATCCTCCTGGGTTTCTTTGCTGATGGTACAAGTTGATATTCGATTGATGGCATGTTGGGATGTACCACAAAATAAAATAGTGGTATAATGTGATGCTCTAGGACAGGGGTGTACACAGTCGGTCTTCATGGGCTGCTGTCCTGCTGATTTTTTAAGTACCCCTGTTCCAACACACCTGGCTTTCGTTAAATTGATATAAAAACCAATGAAGTTCAGCATAATGACTGATCAACTTGAGTCATCTGTGTTGGAACTAGGATACATGGAAACCCTGCAGGATCGTTGCCCTGGCGGACCAGAGCTGGACACCCCTGCTTTAGGCTGAAAACAATAATAAGGGAAGTGCAGATGGTACAGTGCAACAAAGGCTCAAGGAATGTTCTCGACGAATATCTGTGTGTTACCAAAATGGGTCAGATACTTTCATTCATTCCTCCATCCCCAACATGCACATGCAATGATGGAAAGAAAAAAACAGCCAGGAGAAACCAGTCAGAGCTATCTGCTAGGAAAAAAAGCTAATAACAAAAACAAGGTCATCCATACATGGAGAAAAATGCAGAATATTCCTCCTGGATAATGTGTGGGAGTATAGAGGAGTGACACAAGCTGCCTTCCTGATACCTCCTGGTTGTTTTACTTTATGTTCTCACACAGACTTTTAAACATATTGTGCCATGGGAGGGTCTGTCTCACACAATGAGCACTCCTTACTCAGCATGTCACAGTATCAGTTCAATGCTATGTTGGTAAGATGGCTGATGTGTGTAGTTAGCAGAGGCTGGCTTAATGTTGTTAGCCATCGCTGATAGCTTCCCCAAGCTTACTTTGTGTCAGTGTTATTGGGACTGAAGTAGTGTGTTACATTTACCTGTAACTAAATACGATCTGTAAATAATAGGAGGTATAATATTTATTTCTGGAACAAAGTTGATGGTGTTGTGTATAAATTCATACATAGTACTACTTCAGTGCTGTCGGCTCCTGAAAATGGCGGATGCTTATGCTTACTGTCCCCTCGTGTCTTTTTGTAACAGCCGACCACAATAAAACCCGCAAAGACAACACACTGCGTCATCATTAATGGAACAGATAGATATTCTGCAGCAGCTTTATCTTATACAGCAGCAGGGATTGCTAAGATTTACCCAAACCAACCCTAACTATGTATTTTATTAGCTTATCTTACAGACAGTGTGTCTGCCTCTTAAACTGCGAGCTGGTTCCAAGAAAAAAACACAAACAAACTGTATGTGAAAACAAGTTTTACACAGTTTTACACATACTAGAAGACAATTAAAAGTCATATTAATAACCAAAAATATGTGACCTTGTCTTTTTCCTTGTTTTTCTCTTGCAGTAGTGGCCCTAACAATATTTAAAATCGTCTTAAGTTTAGCAGAGGAAATGTGATCTATATAGAAACAATTGTTATAAAGCTAACATGTTTAAACATTAACATTATTTTAAAAAGAAAGATTAAAAGTAATAATATTCACACAGAAAAGTATATCTAACATGGTAAGCAGATCAATAAAATATTCCCTCCATAAAGATGCAAAGTTATTAATCTTTTTTTCCACCTTTACATCTAATTTAATTAAATGTGCTGACTATTTATGGATGGTAGTATTAAATTCTACCATTTTATGAGCATTAATTATATCACAAAGATGAAAAAAGAAATGCAAGTTCATATTTTATCTTTAAACACAAGCTCCCTTGTTATCTTGTCAGAGGAAGTGCATTTAACATTAACTTGCATGCAGGGAAATATGATGGAAGAAACCATGAACGTGACAAAAAGCCCCCAGTTTCTCTCAAGGTCTCATTTCCCTCGCAGTTGCTAGGGAGCAGGAAAGATGGATCCTCTATCAACAGCCTTTGCAGGAAGATAACCTACATTTTTTCACAGGCAATTTATCTACATTTAGTCAGTCTAAGTTTCAGGCAAGCTCGATGCTTACAGAATGAGACAATACAAAAATTAAATATATTAATGTTCCAACTGTGAAGTCAATTTAATCTCAAGGATCAAGAGTATTAAAGCCAAGCGGGAGTGAATTAAACCCACAATAAGTTACTTCAGCTCTTCATTGTTCAGAAAGCTGCAGGTCACCTGTCACGCAGATATATCCATATGCATCCATTACAACAGTAATGAACTTTATAGCTACTTCACACAAGTCACCTCCAATTCTAATAATATCCAGATTTGACTTTATCCTTGCAAATGGTGAAAAGAGCTCAATCATCTTACAAACTGCCAGATTTGGGATGATGAAATTGTCTGTATAAAATAAAACTGATGAGCTTAATTTTACATGCTGTTCTTACATTTACAGATATGAGCGAGATGTAAGGGTTCTCCATATCACTCCACAAATTGTGCAGTAAATTTTCCTGGGAGCCTTTGGATTAAAAGATAATCCTCAGAATCAGTGTTTTCATTAATAACAGTGTCATATCTCATTCTAAGCTCTCAAAGCTGCAGTTCCTAATAGACTTCAATAAGATCTTTTCTCCATCAAACAGCATCATGCTGTTAGTTTAGTTTTATGCTTCCTGTTTTAGGCCTTTCAAATCATTTGAAACTTTTCTTATATGGATCATAAAATGCCCCAACCCCATTTACATCTGTTTTTTTAAATACAATAATGAGGGCTTTGAACAGAATTCAGTCCCATATTTAAATGACCTTGGAGTTGTATTGTTGCCAGTATTATTGGGAACGCGTGCTAATTCTTAATATGAATCTTTGTGGGCTTTTTCATTTTAGGCGAATTTATTTTGTATCGGAAGCAGACAATATAAACTTTAAAAGATTGAAAGACTGGAGATTTATCTATTCTATCTATTCTATTCTATTTATCTTTGATTATATGCTCATATACTGTACTACATGCTTTGTTAATGTAGCAAAAAAAGCTGTTGCACTAACACTACTTTGCACACTATATTTAACTCAAGTGTGTAGCGCTATTACACTGACATTTAGGTTAAAAAAGTGCACTGAAATGACCCAGATGCTGCCCTAAAATTTGCCAACAATCTAGTGCGAAACGATGGACACTGCGCATTAAACCAATGCCATCTTGCTGACGTAGCAGAAGAGGAAGTGCTGAACTTTCCAAATATTGGCAGCAAACAATACAGCAGTGGAGGCAAATTTGTATAGATGTGAAAATAAAGTTAATTATTTCGGGTTCTTATGTATACTGCAGCTTGCTACATATCTAATGTTGTGCTTAGAATAACTCATGGATCCAATCATTTGTTCGAGACTGTGATAACCGATCCAGTACAGTTAGTGTTACGCCTGCTGCTCATTGAGTTCACCTGGACGCTCATCTGCTCTCCTGCTTGCCGACCTACCATTGGCTGATCACCGCCACACCTACATAAAGATCAGCAGGTTTTAGCCATGTAGTGGACACAAAATAATCATTTTGGCGTGAAGCAGAATAGTCTAACCGGTCGTATAATGTCTAGTATTTCATTTGAGACAGCACTTAGCCACGATAGTGCGCACTACAGAAAAAAGTATGCAGTGTGCACACTACACACTCCATTACAGTGCACTACGGTCATCTGGGCCCCTAGTTTGTTTTTATAGATCACATCTTCCACCAACGTAGCTAAAGAAAAACCAGGCTGTATAGAGACACTTTCGCTTAAACTAACATAATCTCTGAATTAAGCTTCTTCACCTGTGTTTACTCAATGGCAAAGTCCATCTCTATTGTTAAAAACAACTATACAGAAAGCCTTCCACCCACTGATTGTACCTTATTTGTTACAGGTAGGAGCACTGTTACCAGAGTTATATTTATTTATTTATTTTTTAAAAACCACTTTGTTTTAAAAACTGGCTTTTAGTGTGATTTAATTTCTGGTTGCTCTCACTGAAAAACCTTTATGGGTCATGGAGGCCATTGATCATTTGACCAACTACTGAATCGAAGAGCAATATATTAATGAATAGATGTACACTGACATATTGATGCAGCCTTGTTTTCTGTTTTTTTCATTAACATAAAGGCCAGTTTAGTATTTTTGTTTAACCCTGTGATCTAGTTAAAGGTTGATACAAATCATGTTTTGACAGGATAACACCGCTTGTTATCATTCCAGCTCTTCATGGTTACGGTTGGATATCTATCCCATTGCTCTAAATGGGGCTGAAATACTCTTTCTCTACACAGGATCGGCAAACAACGGCCATCTTGTTTCACCCTGAACTGGAGCGAGAACATCATTTATCATGATGGAAGGGACTATTGGATTAATTACTCTGCCCAGAGGGGTGCCATTATCTGCCATACATCTTCTTGATAAGGCTGTGCAAATTGTGACTTTACAAAACTGGCTGAATAAACTGTGTCATTTAATTATGTGTTTAAGCTGCTGTTGAGAGTTTATTAAATTAGGTCATTAATTTAACTTAAACCTTCATGAAAAACTCTTCTTTTTAAGTCGTTTTTGTTTCCATCCGTTACAATTGGTGGTTAATGCAGCTGGCCTTAATGTCTGGGCCATCAACCAATACTGTGTTTGACACGATACATTGGTCTCAAAGATTATTTCATATTGCCTGTTCATTAACATTAAAGCACATTTACTTTATAGTTGAGTTAAGTTAAAAAAATTACTTAGTTTTTTTTTTCTTTTAAAAATCACAGGTCAGAATTCCTTGGCCTTTTTTCCAGCTGACCATCATCTTCAGTTCTGGATGCTTATACTCCCACTTCCCATGACACCCCAACATTTTCCTGAAGATGTTTTTCCCCTTTGGCTTACTTTAACATGTCTGACAGCTTTGTCTTTTATGTCATCACTAATTTTAAATTAAAGTTTTGAACATTATAAGCTCTTCTTAAAGTCAGCTTTATTTTTTAATTTCTTTTCCATTTTAATTTCTTGTCCATCAGGAAACTACTTTTTTATTTCTTTATTCTCCTTTACCTTTCAGAGTTTATATAAGTTATAGCTTTTGAAAATCTTGTTAAAAGCTTTTTTTAGTCAGGCATTAAAATATAATGAAGACTTAAAATTGTCACGGTTTGAACACGGTGTGTTTTTGGCTTCCTGTTGATTTTCATTGATTTCACCTGTGTTTAATTTTGATTGTGTGTTCACCTGGTCCTTGTTTAGTTCATTTAGTATTTAATTCCTTGTGTTTTCAGTTGTCTTTGCGGGTTCATTGCGTTGTCTTCCATGTTTGGTGAGTAGTCCTAGTCTTATTTCAGTTTATGTTTAATAAATAACTTTCATTTGCAATCCTGCTGCCTCCTGCCTTCCTGCCTGCATTTGGGTCCTCACCCCTACTTCCGAGCTCCCTTACCGTGACAGGGACCAATCAAATGTTAGAACAGAAATAACATTACAGAAAATCTATGACATCACAGATAAGAGAAACTATTGTAACAACTCTAAAACTTTGTCATGTATCATTTTTGTTCATTCAGCCAGTCTCTTTGCTGCTTGAACTAATTCCGGGTTGCAGGGAAGCTGGAGCAGGACTGCTCGTGTTATCGATCACAGATATGCATGATGGCCTGACGTTCTTAGGAATGAACATGTGTGAGTGGCTCTGTGTTGACCTGTAATGGACTGGTGCGTCTGCATCGTGCCTGGTGATTGCTGGTGAAGGCTCCATGCTACCCGGGACCCTGAATTGGTGACGCAGCTGGATGGGGAAGCTGAGCCTGTCCTTTAGTGGACGAGAGGCAAATGCACCTTGAACAGGTAGACAAATGATTTCAAACAACTGTTTTGATGCCAGTGACAGACTTATAATGATTCTACGTGTTTTCTGGATTTTTGGTTTGCAAAACATTTGATTTCGTCTAAGTTTAAAACACGTTTCTGTCCTCTTAAACATCATCTGGATACAGAATGCCAATACATTATTAACTTATTACATATTTAATTTGTGTTTTAATCTACTAGATCTCTACATTTCAGGATGTGTAACTGCATATTCATAGGACCTTTTTCTGCAGTGAAGAATAAAACATTTATGTTTTCCTAAATCCCACCACATATAGAACAATCCTAAGATGAACAGTAAGTTCTGCCATAGATTTTCACATCTTGGCTTTAGCACAATAATTTATGTGATTTCCAGTTTAGATTATGGTCAAAAATCATTCTTAATGTTAATATTCTGGTTATTTTTTTGGATTTTTTAACCGTAGAATAAAGATTTTGCATGTATATTCATTTTATTCCCAACATGAACTGTGCTTAACCAAACAGGAGCACAGTAAAGGGATAAAGCACAGCAAAGAGCAATACAGATGTGACACCAGGTTATTGTATCCTTACTTAGCTGGGTGTTTCCCCCTGCTGCTTAAAAATAATCACAACCCAACATGACAAAAGGAACTGAGCAAATATGTAAATGAAACACATAAAGCAGTAAAACACAAAATAAAATGTAATGATGCTATAAAGATGCTTGTTGATGGATGTTTGTGTCTGATGAGAGTTAAACTGCAGAAACAAAACAACCTTGTTATTCAGAGATTATATTTTAAATAATTATGGCATCTATTCATACACCTACAACCCTGAATTAGATTATTCAGATAGACAATGAATGAACATATAATAATAATTATTATTATCATTATTATTATTATTATTATTATTATTATTATTATTATTAATAATAATAAAATTATTAATAATAATTTATTAATATATATTGTTTATTTATTTTAATTTTATTATTATTTATATTTTTATTATTATTATCATTATTATTTATTTTGTTATTATTATTAATAATAAATTAATTTTAAAATAATAATTTATTTATATTATTATTTTTTATTATTTAATCATTTATATTTTATTATTATTATTACATTTATTTTTGTTATTATTATTATTTTATTTAGACTTTTTCATACTCCAAAAATGGTAATTAATTATTATAAATAATAATATTTATAAAGTGATTACCAGAAAAGTCTTTTAAGTCACATATTTAACATATGATGCAAATAAACATGAATATTTGAATCTGGAGCTAAAAGATTTGAGATGTACGTGAAACATCAAACTTCTCCTGAAGCATTCAGTAGACGTGCTCTTTGGTCATTGGACACCATCATCTTATCGGATTCTCTTCCTTCCAAACACAAACTACGTTTGCGTTGCGTCTCCTTCACCTCAAAGTGAAAACAACAGGTGGAAGATGAAACGTGCAGCTTCACCAGCGGTGAAAGTGTTGTTCTTCATCCCGAATGAGGACCTGATTGAAGTGTTACCTTTTAACCTCATCAGCCAGGCTCTGTGGCGTTGCTGCGGTAACCTGGTAGTCTTTCTCCCGATGACAAAGTCCTTCCTGATTACAGCCTCCGTGGCTTTTTCCAAGTGTTTGATGTTGAAAAAAGAGACGTACCTTGGAGGTTTGCTCCTCTCTGAAGGGAACATGAGCGCAGATTAAGTTCCATATGACATAAAAATGCACACAGTTTAACAGATCTGGATCACACTGTGAGTTTAAAATGCTACAATCAGTAAGCAGCTCATGTGGAAAACACTCCTTATCAATCCTGCAGCATAGCAAACCAAACTGCTACCGTATGTATTCTTTTATAGGGTTAGGAAGCAGAAACAGATCCCAAATGCTGCAATTTTCCTTATCACAGGGCAAAAATCTCACCGTTATTAAGTCTGATGAGAGTGCAGGGATATTACAGCAAAAGGTTATGAAAGCTAACACGAGCAGGATTGACGTCAAGCGGCCTGCTACGTTAGATTTACCCAAACAGCTCCAGCAACCTCCTGGTGAGGTCTGCTTTTTGTGTATTCAGCTCAGGGACGGGGACATATCTGCCACAAAGTAGACCTGAATGACTAAAAGCCCCACCGGCATCTGCCACTCATCTGCCACTCCACCGATGCACATCCGTTTTGATTTCCAACTCTTTAATACTTGATTGTATTATCTGGGGCGTGATAAAATAAGTCAGTGTTTGAGCCGAGAGCAACAAAGTGTCAGTCAGGAGTCGGAGAGGAGATATGCTAAAAGGCTTTCTGTGCCTCTGGCACCGACAAGCAGATACAGAGCAGATTATGCTTTATTAGCTGTTCATGGAGACTTAATTGTGAGATCAAAGTTAACTGTGTTCCATCAGTGCGAGGCAGAGCAGATTTCATTAGGCTTAGAAATATCAGTGCAATAATAGTGTCATCGGCAACTTTCTGTGTCTTTAGATTGTTTTTGGGCAAAGCTGTACAGAGTAGCAGTGTGCTTTATAAATGGGCCTGATGATGTGAAATCATTACTAATAAAGGTAATTGTCCCTGAATTCAGCACATCTGGCTGTTTTGCTGATTATAATTTTACATTTATGGTTTGTGCTCCTATTAGACCCTCGTGTACTTTTATTACTAGCAATGAAACGTCCTCTCTGTGGACGCCTGCAGCTTACATAGAGGGTTGGAAACACACCTTATAACCCTGCTCTGAGGTGTGTCTCGCTCCACACACACACCTTATAACCCTGTTCTGAGGTGTGTATCGCTCCACACACACACCTTATAACCCTGTTCTG